>QMFE01001357.1:2657-14481 GCA_003314665.1 Tricholoma sp. MG77
AAGTCCGATAAATAGACTATCCTTCTAGGTGAAGCATGAGACAAGGTCACTGACAAGGAGGGAAGCCAGATAGAGAGGTCATGCGGAGTCTGATGGAAGTTTGATGTGGCTGTGCAGCAGAGACCATGTGGAAGTCCAACAGGTTGTCCCCTTACAGAGACATCGAGTGGGGCACAGAATGGAACAGTAACTACAGTTGTTTTGATATATCAACCTGTCCTCTAATTGACAGTTGTACATGTACATATCAGCTATAAATGGTAACTACAGGTGTTTATATATCATCCTGCCAGCATCTGGTGAGCATCAGCAGAATGAATTGAGAAAGAATGAAGCGTACTGTATTCTATCAGAATGCCCAAGGCCATATTCAGCACCCTTGGTTAGCCAGCCCAGCTCAACCCCTCCCCAGACATGTCACATGACCAGCCCAAGAAAGCACCAAAGGTTAAGATCAACGAGAGATTGTGCTGCACATAAATTAGCCAACATATTTCAGGAGAAGATATGCTATAATAAGACAATGTAGTTAGTGGTAGTGATCATGGTAGAATGCTCCAGTCAACAGTTAAGGGTTCAATTCCTTGACAGTGTACTTTTTGCTACTCTTCAAAGTCCATGTTCATACAAATTATGAGTGTGCCAATCTCCATTCACATATTGAATGACTAACAGTTTAATTATTTCCCTGGTTGCTTTTTATAGTGGTTAATTTTCCTCGATTGGCTCTGCCAATGAAATTTGAGTCTGAGTCTATACTCAAGAGTAGTGTTGCAAATGGCTAAAGCCAATCAATTTTGAATAAAATAAAATAAATATGCAATATCACTCTAAATAGAATATGGAAAACTCTAAGAATATTTGAGCATATACATCTCCCTGAATGCCAGCAGGTCTTTTGCCAACACTAAGTGCAAAAGTTAGGTTTTCCAGAGATAACTGACCAGCTACAAAACAGCTCAATTTTTGAGCCATGTTTTATGGCCAGCCAAATATCTCTTTACTGGCTACACAGATCACTTAGTGTTGTTAGAGAACCCATGCCATTTTGGGAGATGTATATGCTCAAATGTTCTCAGAATTTTATCCATTTCATTTTAGAGTGGTATTGTTTTTTTTCTTTTCAAAATTGATTGGCTTACCCATTTGCAATGGTGCTCAAGAGTAGCACACAAAAATAAGAGCAAAAATTGAACACAATCAATATTATGATTGTAATACTTCAGAAGCATGTCTTTGTAAGTCTAAAACTACTACCCAGGCTGCTGGTTTCAAGTTATTAGAGATATCTCAAAGTTGACAACTTGTACTAACTGTCTGAATGTTGTATAAAAAACTAAGGATGATTATATGACATTACAGTAACCTTACGACGCTGGCTTATAAGCGCTTAAAACTATCCTAACACGCATCAAACACGCTCGTTTGATGACGCGTGATTGTTTTGTGTCCACGCGTCAAGTCACGTGACATGTCTGGGGAGGGGTTGAATGTTGAGCTTGGGTTGCTCCTTTGGCTTACAGAGCTTCGCTGTGGTTGCAATTAAGCGAGACCCATCCAATAGTCCCAAGTGTACGTACGATGCTGAATTAGTTCATCCCAATTACCCGTTGTCACACCGCTCAGCACGCCAGCCTTCCACTGTTCCAACTCTTTGCTGTTGAAACCCTTTACAATATTTTCGGCGGCCTCATACTGCGGGATTCCGATAATCTTGCTTTTCAATTCTGTGGCTGCCAGTTCCTTCGTGAGGTGCATCAAAACTAGCACATTTGGGCCGCACCATGCAGATTCATTAGCCGTATTCATGAGTGCCGTTTCCAGGTTTTTGAAAATGTTTGTCATGTTGTTGTTTAGCGAACCTAGATCAGCTCCATCTGTATCCAGCGCCGAGGAAGCAGAAGAGGAGGTGGAAAGGCTTCCTGGCTGTGCATCGACATCCATCTGATGGTCCGAGTCCGTCATTGAGGCGTGAGTTAAACGTTGGACTGGAACGCGTGACTCTGCTGGTTCGGGCTTTGTCTCACATTGAATAACTCGAAAGTAAACAATAACCCTCTATCCTATCTACTCATCGATCATGCTGGTATTAAGGTATAAAGTATGAGAAACCTAAGCTAAACGTAAGATGTCCACTTGCAATATAACCAGATGGAAAAAAAAAATAAGTAAACGAGCGGTCGGGATTAAACGAGTGTGTCCGAATCCGAACAGGTTGCTTGTCGTAAAGAATGAACGGCGGAGGATGTGGGGCGTGTCGTGAACAATAAACATAGCCAAAGCACCGGGCAGGGGCAATAACCGGGGATTGGAGATGTATGTGAGTACACATTAGTAGCGAACATAATGCCGATGGTGGGGGAAAGCTGTATGGTATATATTGCGATGGCACGAAAACACTTATCCATATCGGGAGGATCTTCTAATTTTTTTTGTTGCTTGGTCAAAGAGAGTGAGTAGGGACGACGACGACTAGCAACCATCGTACTACGAAAAAAAATCAATCAGCGGTCGGCGGAAGACATGGGCGGACACACCAGTCGATTCTTTGGCTTCGTCCACGTCCACATCGCGTTGAGATCTAAACACACATTGGGCCATCACCAACCCACCGTGAAAAAAACGAACATACGCATATAAGCGTCCAGATGCACTGATATAATCCGACATCGGATAACTCTTCGGATTACGCCCCACATTCGTCGACCCCTTCCTCTGATACACACGCAGGTAATCCACCAACATCTCCGCAGGGAACATCATCATCGCTAGATCTATCGTCTGCCAATTCTCTACACAACCAACCATCAGTCCCACCCTCTAACGACGAACAGGGGAGAACACTCACGAGAGATCCCCAGGTTGAGAACAATCGACATCGGCTCCTCCGGTATCAGCCCATCCCGCCGGTCCCCTGATCAGGCCCCATCGACGCCACACCCAGCCTCGCGCTCTTCCGCCTGTTCACCATCCACGTAATGTACCACTCGAGCGGGTTTGAGGGGTTCCAGTTTTCGAAGCCTATAATAGGTTGATTCAGCACCAGCTTGCAGAAAGATGAAGAAACTCACCCATGGTTACGAGTCGTTTATTCGATGAACCCTGGATCATATCCGGAGGAAGCTTCCCCAGCCCTGACACAGCCTGTTGCCTACAAAAAAAAATTAGTACACACATCAACGATGCAAGAAAAACAATGCACATCACTTTCATGATACGAATTCGGCACCGTCATACTTGAGTTATAAATCGTCCACGCATCCGCCGTATCATTCAGGCGCACATAACCATGCGTGAACAGGGCGGACTGCGCGCTCTGCGACGCGACCTGGCCCATGGGGTTCGCCTTGTCCCTTTTCGCTTCGAAGATGTCGATCTCGGGTACACCGCAGCCTTGGGTCACGACGGGCCCAGGGTGGTCAGAGTCTGGGCACGAGCATGCGCCGTTCATTGCGAGGGAGGTACGGGGGGTGAGGCAACGGAGGGATGTAAGGCGCAAAAGACACGTACGAGAGCCTCTGCCCGCTCAACCAGCTCAGTTCATAATTATACTTCGCTCTTGACTGGTTCGAGTGAAGCGCGGCAGCAGGCCCTGATTTACCCTTGAGCGTTTGATTCGGGAAAGTGCCGACGTCGCATGAGTTGTATCTAGGTGTATCGTCAGAAACGACGATTCTCGGTACACAGCAACATCCACGCGTGAAGTAGTGAGCGACCACTTGCAAAGGGATTGTTTGGGGGTAGGGTTTACACTTGACAGGCGAGGAAACGAATCATGAAGCTGCAGTGGCGGCAGTAGATTGGGCGCGAGCTGGGACTCGGGTTGAAAAGAGATCCTGAGTGTAAGCTCTTAAGTAGGCGCACACTACGTACACATCCTTCTCTTACCCGTCACTTGTAATCAACTGCACCATTCATTCCATCCGGCCCTTGCAGCATGACCTCAACCCTTTTGCAACACATCATGCACACTAATTCCATGATGCATTAGATACTAGTAGAGGCGTCGCTGGTAGATGGCGTAAGTTGATTACATCATACTAACAGCTACACGGGACAGATTCGCGTTACTGTCCAGGAACACTCCACATTAATATGCTAGGCTGTAAGGAGATGAGCGTTGTATCACGTTTTTCTCAAGTTCACCTGGACTTCAAAGCTTGTTACCAGTAACCAAATGTCATCTTTTCCATGGGATTCACTCAAAGCAGATACCCTTCGCAATATATGCAAGGAGGTTGGAGCAAGCTTGGGAACGAAGCGAAAACGCGAGGACATGATAGCACTTCTGAAGGATGTTGAAACTCGAGGACGTAGGTGCTGGCTTTCAGTCAAATCCCAAGTCTGACAATGTTTTTAGTGTCGTCTGCATCACAAAACAGTGAATCCACTACCAGTGGGAAGGCTGCTCCAGCCGCTCAACCTCCTACTGTCGGTACTAGTAATGGCATGGACACAGCACCAGAGCCTGTCGCGAAACTCCCTACTCCAGATCAGACGCTCGCCGGGGATAATGATATGGATCCTGGTGTTTGTTTAGAGACCGGTAAGCGGACACTTGAACGTGGTACAGTTTAATCGACGACACGTCAGCTGGCATTGTAGAACCGACATGCTCCTGTGCAGATGGGTGGCTTTCACCTCGAATGAAGTTCATCTTTAAGAGTATGTGTAGTTCAAAAATATGCACTACCCGTTCACTGGCACTAACATGTCCTACTTCCAGCTATTGCAGTAGTCGCCTCAGACCTTGTCCTCGATACTGGTGAAATGGCTATTGAATGTGGCTACGTTGGAGCGGTCTACATGGCGGATAATATTCCAACAGAGGAGCTTCCTCGAGGCAAGAAGTCAGCCGCTCTTTGGGTTGAAGGATTCTCTACTATCTTTCGGGTCATTCATGAGATGTTCGAGGCCGGACGAATTCCCACTCCGGATGCCCTCTTGGACAACCTGGGTAAACTCCCGAAGCAAGAACGGAAATTGATCGACGCTTATTCCAAACAGGGTGCAGAGGTCGAGTACGCTCTTGAAGCGTTGGTCCGACAGGCTAAAATGGAGTGGGAAGACGAATTTGAGGCTACATACTGTTATGGCACTGATTCGGGGTGGGACGAGCTTTCGGTATGCGCGAGGCATGACTTTGACTGGGCGCTAGCAATGGACATGCTTGCTGGATAATTGTGTCGTAAGTCACAGTGTAATTATTGCTTCCATCCAAATGGATCTATAATCTATGAATTGACTGGAGTTATCATGTACTATGGCAAATACGATCAGGGAGCTTGCGAATAATCGTTGACTGAGCCTTGGATCAGGATGTCTACCACTCAATGCGAAGCTGACATTTGACTCAGATGTCAAGATGCGCCAACGTAGCAAATTGCAAAGGAATATACCTACACAAACGGCTCAATACTTGTACGTCTGTCTTCTGGACCATTTCCTCATCGCACAAGCGGAACTGACCATGGTCACGGCGCCCGTGGTGCTTGTAGATGTACAGAGTAAGTCAAGTCTTTTTGCCGTACGATCTCAGTTTGTGGTTGCCTAGCAAAACCGTTGTGGTAGTCGATGTGAACTCCGAGTCTAGCCTGTCAACATCGAGCGATCAGATTTTGGGATATGTCTAATTTTAATCATCTAACAATGTACCTCGCTCTCACAATTACTAAAATTCGGTTCCAGCCTTCCAAAGTCGTGTTCATTTTCATCAACTTCCACGGCACCACCTCCAACCACCGACGTACCTGCGCTTAAGTCTTCAACGTGCATGGGCGGCATTCGCATGTGATGCCTCCAGATTCAAAGGGCTTCTCAACTTTGCATGGCCCAATAAAGGCCCCGCTTGTAGGATGGCCATGATGCGTCAATTACTTAGCAGCCTGAAATGCATTTAATCACGTGATGTTTCAATGGAACTTTCTGCGATCATTGCTTTTCAAAAGCTTCAACTGCCGCAATAGCCCAATGATCCTCGTGTTGTACTCCCACAGGCCCGAGAAAATTCAACCCTTGCTGATGTCCACCGTTCCGTTAAACTGGAACCCAGCGTTCTTGCAAGCGCTGGTGAGTGTTCGTTGTATTCTTTCACACCGCCATGTCCCATTGTCCCATTTGTTCTTACTATGTTATCATTTATAGCAAGCAATTATATCAATTCCTCCACTGGCGGTGAAGTGAGTCGGGCGGCGGTATATGAACATTGTAGCATGTTGGACTCTGGAGTCGCCGCTGATGTGATTCGTACATCTCACATCATGTTTCCTTATGGTGAAGCCTCAGCACCGCCCTGATTCAATGCACCTGTGCAGCAGCAGCTCAACCATATGAAAGCAAGTTTAGCGACAGTGAGTATCGTCAATCTGTTCAAGATTCGTCCGTTTTTCAAAGGCCTATTTCCGATAGTTGAAAATACAGGAAATGGCGATGGCAATATGTATCCGCTTGCCATTCTCATTTAATGACAGGACTGACCCTGCTACCACATCTGTTCATGTATCCGCTTTCAGATGCCTATTTGATCCCTCAAGAGTTCACTCCTTAGCACGATCCGACCCCTCTCACCGGTGTCGCAGTCATCGCAACTCTCGGTACAACCGCCATCGGGTTACGGTGTCCCACACCTGCCTGGCCGGGATAATGTTCCTGAATGCCGTCGGCTTGTTAAAATTGCCATTGGTTGCAGATTAATCTAGCGCTATAATAAGTGCACCAATCCAAGCTTGTATACATCAATCACATTTTTGCACAACGGACACAGATCTCGTATGATCCTTTTTTTATATCTTCTTGATCCAACACTCACCCACTTCTCAGCAAGATTTCTTCACCATGCCAGTCGCCAAAGCCCAAGCCACGGTCGGTCTCCCTATTTCGAATCCGTACGTCCGCCTTCTTCGATGCTCAGCCTTCTGAACATCTCCCAGGAAAGACATGATGCCTCTGCACCAATGAACATTTCATCGGGGCAACTGTCCGATGTTCATGCTCTGCGAGTCAGCAGAGCACAGCGTCTGAATATCCACAGCCTATGCGTCACTCGGGTGCATATATCTCCTTCATCCACGCACGCTCAGGTTTCTGACACGACTTCTCTTAGTTGTGACATCACATTGAATGTCCGGTAGTCCGAGAACATTTTGTGTCTTTAACCACTGCATCGCTCGTTCCCTCTTTCGTGCAATGTTGCCATTAGTACCAACTACTGTCAAAATTTCGGCTCGCCCGTCACTGTCACTGCGCCACCTACCACCAGTAGTGCCTCGTCGAATAATCTACCCGACAGTAGTACTTCGAACAATGCTTCGAGCACAAGCAGCAGTACAGTAGTGGTACAATTACCGGTATGTTGTATAATGGTCGACTAACCAACTTCCATCAGTGATTATGACGGTGGCGTATCTGGTGTTCGATTGACTCACAACACTGGCAACCTTGATCTCCCACCAGCCATTATTCTCAGAAAGGTTTATTCCATCAGGATAATGACCGCTTTCAATCATCCCATTTGGTTTTCGGGCGGTTCAAATGATGCTCACTCCGCAGCGTTTGTTATGCCTTCGAGACCACTCTTTCCTGAAACTGTTATCCCAAACAATAAATTCAAGGGGCATCAAGGGGCATCGCTAGAGACGTGCTATAGGGGATCTTGAGGGAAGAATTACGTTTGAAGACAATCTGATATTGCACTGATGAAACCCAACGCGATTAATCTTGTTCCTACTTTCCCCATTCAAATTAGAACTTCCGCGTCATTAACGGACAATGTGGAATATGCTATGGTGTGTTACCACCACACCGCGGTTACACAAAGTATTCGGGGAGTCCATGTCCGGTGGAATCTGATCTCGCTACAAGCGCGGAGAAGGGCATGAATTGGATTACCGAGTTTGTGAAGGTCTGTCGCTGGTTCGAATTGCATGTGGTATGTCCGTAATCTGGCTCCGAGTCAAGGAGTTCAATTGATCCGTGTTCGATAGTCTTTACTTCAATTGCTCATGACATATCTAGATCAAATATATGTTGCGGATTGCCGTAGCGCCACCAGCATCAGGTATATCGGCAGTTTATAGGCCTATCTCGTCTGACCCGCTCCTCGTTCACAGGACCCTTGCGTTTCCATTATTTACTGAACAAATCTTCAAGAATCCACGGATCGCCGAAAGGCTCAGAGCAGGCATATTCCAATGAGTGGATTGGGAACGCAAGTGCTGGTACGCAGTACCTTCTATTTCCTACACCCCCTAATGATTTTCAAGACTAGAGCACAACTCCCGAGCTCATGTTACCGCCTTTACCCCTTTCCGATGCTGAGTGGCTCGTTCATAACCACTTCAGGGATATCCATGAGACATCCCTAAAGGTTTATAGGTATCCGCTTCCTGAACAAAGAGTGGACTCAATCGGAACCCACAGTCCTGGAATTGCAGCCAGAGCAGCATGACGAAGTATTCCAGACACAGGCACCAGAGTACACGTCCGTCTGGCTCGGAGAGCAGAGGGGACACTGATTCTCAGCTAACGATCACACATGTAATTGACAACTTTTATTGAATCACAGGCTTGAACAATCTCTTTATCGACTCTCGGGCAGAAACGGAGAATTTAGAAAGTGGTATTCCACGAGAGGTAATGAGGATGAGAGGGATAGTGGGAGTGAGGTGCCACCAGGAACCTTTAACCACCTCGTTGCGAGTGCTTCGGGCACCTTGTCCATACCGGGGCGACCATCTTTTGGGTCCTGGTAATGAGAGTGAGAGGAGTTCAGAATCCCTTCACAGTACGCACACCCCATCACTTAAGTAGTGACAGCACTCAATAATTTCCTGCAGGTACCTGGCGCTCAGTCTCACAACGTGGCATGATTACTCTTCTGGATCTTGACTTTGTGTACGTGTCCTGTTATCAGACGATTCGGATTGTATTTCATGCAGATGTGGTATTTACCTATAGCCAGTTGTCTGTTGCTTAGTGTGCCATCAGGAAAACAGCCTGAGGGCCTTGGCATATTGGCACACGTCAAATAGATGACGAATTCTGGAGGGATAGCTGGACGGAGGGTCCGTGCGTCGAACGTGGATCAGTGGTTCATGCGTATCTATATCCGCATTGACCACTGATGTTGCTAGCAGACCGAGAAAAAGGAATTTCGCGGTGTGGCATGATTAGTAGCAGACTAGCAGTCAAACATCAAAATTCAACGGCGATTCATTTTGGCCAGGGAGCTACGCAAGATCAACCGATGAATCGACGGTTGAATCGTTGTAGAAAAGGTTAACGGTCAGAGTGACATGACGATTCAGATCTTATTCAGAGACGATTCAACGACGATTCATTGATGCGAACCGGAGTTGAATCTCCGCTGAATCGACCATCTGAATCGCTGTTGAATCCTGATGTTTGACTGCTACTATTGACAGTGATGGTGTTTAGGTTGATTAAAGTCTGACAATCCACAGATTAATATTTTGGGTGGAGAGATGGACGATGTAAGTGTTGATTTGTACCAATTATAGTGTTGTTAAAGGCGATTACTTACTGGAAGAAGTAGTGACGCGTTAGGACTGTTGCTTGGTGCCTGAAGACGTTCGGAAGAAATCGTATCTAAGACGCATTCACGATCATGATGTGTCTCTCAACGGCCGTAGCAGTGTCAAAGCAGAACGTGGCTCTACGTTCAGTGACACTAGGAGGTTTGACGCAGTATAATTGTAGTATTATAAGTAGGCGTATATAGTACCATAGAAGAGGTAACGGGGGTCTAATTTGCTAGAGGAAGTATCCTGCCAGAACATGTGTAATAGCGTAAATTGAAGTCGAGCCTGAGCGAGACCATGCCAGTGCATAAGTTATGAGCTGCGGTTCGGGGGACTAACAGTGAATACTCCCGCATCAGCTAGCTGCCGTCCAGCGTTATCAGCACCCTCCTGTCATCATCAGTTTATGTCAGAAACCATATTGAAATCAAAAGCATCAACTGGTACTTACACTGTAGGTCACTTGACAGTCCCAACCCGCAAGCATTTCCTCGCCAGTGTTACTGTCAGGAGCTCTTCCAGACGCAAAGATGAGCGACCGCGGATCTGTGGGGTCAAACTTGAATTCCGAAGCCACTTTATTTCCCATGAACATCGATAGAAGGATAAGTATCAGGGAAGCCAGATTGACAAGCGTCATTGGTATCAAGAAACCGAAATGTGCACGGGTTACGAACCAGCCCATCACCTCATAGTCCGCAAATCCCGTCACGTTGCGGATGCAGGAGCGAGGCGGATTGGGGAACATCGAGTATACCAAGCGCCCGTACGTAGCCTGTAGCAGAATATTAAGATAGGGGAATAGGCTGTAACACACGTGAGGACATACCTCATATTCAATCATCCCTTGGAACATCGCCGCATACAGTTCCAAGTACTTGTCGTCCCTCTGGTACGGCTGTAGTCCGAACTGCTTTACGCCGAAAGCAATCACTAATTCCACCAGGAGATTGGAGTCCGTGTTCTGAAACTGTAAGACGACAGCCGCAAGCCCCTGTATTGCACGCTGAATGAGGTCGGAGGAAAGGTTGGCAGAGGTACCAGTACTCGTATAATTCTGCATAGAAAAATAACCAGATCGTGACTGGAATGCCACTGGGAATATGGCAGGTTGGATTGGGGATAGAGTGCACGTTATGTTTCCAACCGCGGGCCCATAAAATTGACGCCAGATACTGATCGTTGCCTTCCAGAGACGGGCCTTTGCAAGCCCAAAATCCTACTTGATTTGGTGGACTAAGGGTTATGAATGTGCCATTTGTCAAAATATCTTGGCCCGGGAGGCAGGTTCCGGTATAATTATACACCCAGGTTCCGGCTCCAGGTACGCTGGAGAATGTGAGGGGAGTATGATCGTCATAAATACACTTTATGTCACTGGTAAGACCTTGAAGGTTCAGAGTATAATTATATGAGAGCATTGCCCCTCTTGAGATTGGATCCGAGAAAGCGGAGCGAGAGAGCGTGTCCAAGGCGGAAATACCATTTGGGCCAATGGGCAGCACGGCCCTGATCTGTCCCAAAAAGCGCATCCCATCCTTGGCACCGAGTTGACTGAATACGACTGCTTCAAGGTTATTTGACAATAACAAATGCATCTGTGAAAGGATGCACAGGAACCAGGGTTAACAGGTCAATTAATTGTCAGGGGATGACCAACATTATTGCGGCCTGATTCCAAGACATCGGCTAGCATATTTTCCGCTACACAGGTAGTATATTCGAAATCGTTAACTGTCTAGGTAATACTTATAGTGAGGGTTAAGCCAGCATGAATAAATAAAATTTAAATACCTTCCAATCGCAACTTGGTGATATTGTATTTGCATTGAACCAATCGACACAATCGGCAGAGTTTGATGCGAAGTCGAGTTCCGTTCCGGTGAGAGGTGCCGTTTTAGTAAATGGGGCCGGAGATATAAGACTGGTAGTCGCTGGCAAGATGAAAGTGAAAGTAACTATGCAAAGGACAACCAGGAAGGCAAGTAGCCATCTTGTTCGGATGAAAAGAGATCCCAGATCACTGAGGCCCCAGGGAAAAATTCGATGTTTAAAAGCGGAGAACAGCGAAATATGAAAAACGGTGATAGTTTTATCTTGGTTTTTATTGACAATGATCCATTGCTGGGCAAACCGAACCACTGCAATCGAGAAGAGGGTGTTGACGATCATGCAGATGAGAGTTGCCACGAGTGTCACGAAAAAGTTAGTAGTCAGGGGATTGGCCACTATGACCTTCGCAACATGAGGATTCATTTGTAAACCATTATGTTGCCAAATGACCC
>QMFE01001365.1:0-11227 GCA_003314665.1 Tricholoma sp. MG77
GGGGGTAGTTACAGATCATAACAGCAGCCCAAATGATGCCAGTCCATTGTTTTGGCATGGTATATTTTTTTAATTCATTTATTATTACTTCTACTAAATGTTTTTTGCTTTCTTTTAGGTTCTATTCTTTTGTTAACGATGCATAAATGACGCCAATGGGAATGACACTGCCAACACCAACAGGGGCAACATACTTCCCTCTCTGTGCCCCACCCCTCCATAGACACACATGCTGCCCAGCTCAGAACCTCTTGCCACCACAAACAAACAAACACAAAGTTCCCAAATGACAACTAGCATTGTTTGGGCCCCTGGTATGTTTTTTACTATTGATTATTATTATTTTTACTAACCAACTTGATTGTTTTCAGGTTTGATAACAATGACAACACCATCCCTATGTCACCCCTGCAAGCTGCCACCCACCCTATGCTGCTGCTGCAAGCCTCTGCTTGCAGGGTGGCAATAGGTCCCCCTGTTACGAACTGAGAACGTGCATGACAGGACGGAACAGATGACAGCCAGACATGCGAGGTGACACAAGCTGGGAATGGATTGCAACAGATGTATCGCTTGACGTGGGAGCGTGCGCATGCGCGCGGGGAACAAGCACGAACAGTTGCGGAAGGTGTAGCAGTAGTGCGAAGACATAAACAGAGTTGCATGCAAGATCGAGCGCAGAGCGCCAATGCACAGAGAGCGAAGCACGAGGCGCAAAGCGGATGCGGAGGTGCTCGCAGACGAAGCTGTAGTAAACATAAGCCTACTTGTCCAAGAGGGGAGCGTACACAGCTTCGAAGAACTGGCAGACATATGGGCTAATGGCTTCAACCATGCAGAGCAGGCTGGTTGCACCCTGACCTAGCGATGGGCCCATATTTCGGAATTAAGTGAAGAGGATGACTAAGAGTAAGAGAGCGGATGAGACTGAGTTCAATGATGGATGTATTGTGGTGGTTACGCGCGGACAATGCAGGTGACAGACAAGTACAAAAGTATGAGCAAGTTAAGCTACAATGGAAAACGGGGTTGTGTCGAAGTTGTCGAAGTTGATAACAAAGCTAAAGAATAAGAGTGGGAGCTACAGCTATTTAACAAGCGTGAGAGCGCAAGGAAGCGTGGCGCTCTGCAATTATGTAAGGCAGGTATGGCATAACATAATTGAAATAGTAGTGAATGAATTTCAAATGAATGAACAAGATGAACTAAGAATACGGACATGAAATAGAATTGCAAATTCGGTTGCACACAGCATGACCCAGGATAAGTGCTATGCGCGAGGCGAGAGCGCAGCAGAGCGGATCAGATGATGCTAGAGTCGCGTGGTGTGCGCACGGAAATAGCTCGCACAAGAATAGATATGGGTTGCGATGCGAAACAAGGTTATTGCACGAAAACAGATGCACGAGGTGCGGGGAGCTTGGGAGACAGTGGAAGTGGAAGCGCGGGGTGCGCATGATGACACTTGACTGCGCAGCGGTATGCGGGAGCGCGGAGATCGCGGACGGATGGACTTTGACCACGGTGATAATGCAGAAGTGCTCGCACGAGCATAGCAGCGTGTAGAGAGCAAAGTGCTAGCTGGAATGACTTGTAAATTGGCAAGGGGGTTCTAGGGGGTGTAGGGAATAGTCACGGGGAGCATAGGAAAATGTGTGACAGAGGGGGGTAGTTATGGATCATAACACCCCCATGCCATGTCACACAGCACCACCACCCCATATTTTGCACATAGGCTTAGGAGTATTTGAAGAATTACTGTTCTTCTTTTTCTTTGGGGGCCTGTCATTGTGAGCATAATATTTAACACCACTAGTAGAATGATCATGATCATGATCATGGTAGTACTCCTGTATGACAACTGATGAAAATTCCTGGGAAGACATTAATGCTTGAGGTTGCTCTTGACCTCGTGACTGCCTAGTGTTGCTTCCTTGATAGGAAGTTGTAAACACATCCCAGGATTCTGGTAACGACATAATTATGATTGATTTGAATTCTTGATCTGAGATGCACTCTCCCATATTGGTAAGCACATTATGCTGTTCTCAGAGATTATTGATGTGATCAACAATATTGGTATTGTCATCTGCCCTTGTATTAAGGAGACGACACTTAGCCACCATGATACCAGCTAGTCCCACAGTCTCATGTATAGATTGTAGATTCTCCCACATTTCAGCTGAGATATTAGCATCAATGACATGATTTATTTGTTGATCATTGATGTTATTAGTAATCAGCACCTGGGCAATGCCATCTTTCCCCAGCCATTTACATGCTAATACAGGATCCTGAGGCATCAGTTCAGTACGTGGACTATATCAGTGATCTCAAATAGATTAAAAAACTTGTGGATCCTGGTTTTCCACAATATCAAATTGCTGGCTTCTAACTTCAGATCAACTTTGCACATTGAAAGTCTGCCCAAATTAATGTTGGTGGGTTTACTCTGGGCAGCTATGTATAGTAAGGGAGTCATTGGGAGTATAAGGAGACTGGACTTCGGGTTCATGGACAGCTGGGAAAATTGTTGGTTGCAGTGACTGCAAAACAGATTGAATGTGTGTTGCTGTCACATCAATATTGGCAGCAGCATTAAATTCGGTTTGATCTCCATAGTCGACAGCATCAATCATATCAGTGTTGGCATGCTGAGTAGACATTGGGTGTGAATTCAATGAGTGAACAAATATGTCTCAGATGAATAATTGCAACAATGCTGGGTAACCAGGGCCCATAATCTGTTGAGAATGAGATATTACATGTAGATATGACCAATTGTCATATGTAGATAGATGAAATAATATAGATAGCTTAGTGGTGATGAACACAGTGTGAGTGCAGGGGTGCAGGAGAAGTTATATTATTAAGTTAAACCTCAGATTATATACTATGCTGAATGTCTAAGCTTATGAGGTTCTCCACTTGCCACTGCATGGACCATTACCTCAACATGGGGACATGCAAAGCGACATTATCGGGTATTCCCACCTTCACCTAAAGAAGGTGACCTCGAACAAAATGTTGTCCAGGCTTTGGATGAAGTACCTATGATCTCCATGTGTTGGTGCATTGATATCAATCAGTGATCACAATCATCACTTTTCATATTTCTGGTTATCTGACTCATAATGGCAAGGTACTCTCTACCTCTCTTGAATAGACTCATGGACCATTCCAAGGTGCCAATTATACTCACAATACAATGGTATGTATGTAGGTACAGCCACTAGTGGGCCATGTGAGTTGGTATGGAGTAACAAAGAGAATAGGTGAGTAGGTGAAGATCCTATCTTGTAGGATGAAGTATTGACTATGTGGATTACTTGTAGGCTATAAACAAAGAGAGAAGGACTACTAAGGGTGTCCAGGAGAAGTTTTGGATTATAGGTAAAGTGTATGACTCATGGTGAGCAAAGTTCACCTCTGTTGATGGGGAACCCATGCCCTGGTGAGCCAAGACCTTCCCTCCATGCTATCCCCTTTATTTACCCTTATTATACTCTATTATTAGGCCTAGGAATCGAAGAAAGCGAACATTTTGGTGCCACGGATCTCACAAGGTAAGCATACCTCTTCCTGACTCCATATTTTCTTTTCTGGCTATATTAACAGCTGTAGGGTCTTTAGGAGTCTATCAGATCGTTTATTAGGACTATTACACCCTCTTTTCATGTGCATTTTAGAGGTGGAAGGTCCAGGGAAGTAGGTAAGTGATAAACTCCCCCCCATACAGGTGCATTGACACACAGTCCCTCACTCCCAGCTCCCTCAACTTCACTCCCCACCCCTAGATACATTTTTCCATCCATCTATATACCACCAAGTGACTGTAGGACATGTACAAGCTCAGTACATGGCCCCTCTCTCCTCACTCTGTCACTTCTCCCCCTTTCTCACCTTCCCACCTCATGTGGCACCATTCCCTGTCATGTATTGAACTATATATATCATTATCTGGCCTTTTACACGTAGTATAGCCCCTCAATGAGGAGAAGAAACCCCTCTTTCTCCCCTGTTCAAGGGAGAATGGTGATTGCATGCTTAAATATAGGTGAAAAAGCAAAAATAGATGTTTATAATCACTGTATATACATACAGTTGTGGACAAACAAACACGACAATTTTGATATCTCAAGAATGACAAATTTTTAGGGAAAACTAACTTCAGATTCAAATTCAGGGAAGCCAAATACGTCTAAAAACATATCTCCGTAGTTTTTCCCATGAGTATTTTGGGTGGCCAAATTTTTGGGTGAAATTTTTCAAAGATTTCAGGGCTTTTCAGTGGGTTTGGGTGAATAGATCACCTCCTTTGGTTATCTGGATGTCATCAACTAATGATTATCACATCAAATTAGCTCAAATAGGTGTCAGAGTCGCATCAAAAATCAACACATTAGATTTTACTTCATTACCTAAGCTCAGCTAAAGTACTTGAGGAGGATGGTGTCAATATCTCATAAATGAGAAATTTCTCGACCACATAGACTTTACTATTGAATCTAGGGCAACAAGCCATGTCAATAAACACCCTTGGAACATTTTTCCACAAGAGACCTTAGCACTGTGCTGGCTGCAGACCATTGTCAGCTAATGTGAGGGAGGATGCATGTCATCAGATGTTCATCTTTAGCATACGTTGATCAAACATGTCCTATACAGAGCCAAAAAGTCCCCAAAAGCCCAAAATAAGAACTGCAGGAGTGCCAAAGGGAGAGGTAGAATGCACTGACAAATCAAATTACTATTTTAGGCAATGCATAATTATTTTTTTCTGACATGGGAACACAATCTTTTGGTTTATACTTGTCAGATCCTTATCCAGCTCTTCAAAAGGTGTTGATTGCGCTATTTTTCAGGATTTTTAGATGAAATTTTGTGTCCAGCAAAATTTTTGGGGCAAAATTTTTCATTTCAACAGCTATGAAGAATTGGCTCATGCAATTCAACTTAATAGGTCCTAAATACATTGTTTGTGCATTAAAATGGACAATCTAATGTGTGAGCTGGTGTCCATAATTGGACCAATTTTTTTGTTGTGTTTGTTTGTCCATGACTGTACATAAGTATTATATACCAAAAAAAGCGAAGGGAAAAGCTAAAGAATGAGTGGAATGGCATGCTTATCATCGGGGATGATGAGCACGAGGTTAGCCGAAGCTGTGGCGGGTGTTGATGAACCATGGGAAGTAGTGATGGGGTGCTGATCAGGGTGGGAACAGTGGCAGGAAGCTGTCCCACACATCCCTGGACCTATGCTTATGTGAGCACAGTATGTAGGCTTACCTTAGTGAAGTATAAATGCTGTTTTGGGAGGGAAATAATGCTGGTGTTGGGTTTTGACAGAAACGAGCCTTACAATAGTGGGACAGGCATGGGATCACTCACTATTATAAGTTGAATTTAAACTTATGTTTACTTAAGACTAATCACTGCAAAGGCAACATTCTGGCGATGACAGCCTGCACTTCCAAGTGCCTGTACACTTTGTGTACCTCTTTGAGCTTCCACAGCTCTTCTGTATGCCTCTTAGTATACTCTTCCTGAGCTTTTCAGCTCTCCGCACACTACACTGCTTACATGTTGTCCCTTATGATGACATCTGTCTCACAACTGGTATATAATCTTACCCATTGCATGAGAGTTTTCTGGTCGCCTCTTTCAACTCTTAACTCTCGTGCCTTGGGTAAGCTCTTCTTCTTATTCTTGGTCACCTCTTTCAACTCATAACTCTCATGTTCTTAGTAGTCATCCCAGTTGCCTTATTCTTCACATCCACAACTGTGTCATGTCAGAGCATGGTGAGACACCCACGAGTAGCATCACCTGTCCGACACAAGACTCAGGAGGCATCCAAGAAGAGACTTATGGGCTCCAAAACAAAGTGGTTAGCAAGTGCATTGAAATTGTCCAACAATTCAGAGCAAGAGAAATTTCGAAACCCAAAGCATCGATACTACTCTTCCGAGCCATTCCTCAGGGACAACTGGAAGAAAGTGCCTTTGTCACCACCTATGGAGCCTACATGGGCATGCTCAACAACTTCGAACATTATCGAGACAGTGCTGCTCAATCAGGGAGACAAAGAGTATCAGCTCTCATCGACCTTGACCATGCAACAGGCGAAGCACCAGAACAAGGAGCTCCCATTGTTGGCTCAGCTAAGCAAGCCCATTCACCTGGATCAGATGACAGAGGAGAATATAAGAAATGTATGTGTCTCAACTACAAAGCCTTACCTTGGAATGAACCAGATGATCCCAAAGCGCAATGGACCACGGAACTTTCACCATCCTTACAGAAAACCCAGTCTCTCCTTGAGAATTTCTCTAAGGATATCAAACGAGCTCAAGCCAACTTACTCAACTGTGGGAGAAGTTATCCCCAATTCCCACAGTCAGAATGGCTCAACCTCCTCGCTGGAAACTCCGTTGACCTCGACCAAGTCTTTTCAAACATCTATTCCATCACACAAGAAGACCGGGAGTCAGTTTCAATTGGTAAAAACCTCGAACTACTTCATGGTTCCTCTGTCCCTGCAAAAATGGTCAAAACCCATGGTGACTGGGTTATTGCTTGGGAAGCACTTGTCAATGCCACCCAGTTTGTCTTCAAGCATCGCAGAATTGAATTTTGACTGTATGGATGGCACATTTAACGATACTTCACATCCATACCTTCTCAGTTCCATTCCCGCGTCATCAACTATGACCGAGCAGTCCAGATCCGAGTTGTGCAGAGAAGAGACTTGGAACTCACAGATTTCGCCGAATTCTCTGACCTCCGAATCCAATGGATCAATGTTCCAAGTACCACTACCACAGTGTCTGTCCAATCATCCGACTTTAGACTACAACAAGCATCAGGGCGGAGATTCCGTGATGCTTGCCAATGATGGAACAACCGAAAGTGCCCAAATACAGCAGCTTCCTGCAACTACGCACATGTCTGTATCAACTGTTGGAGTAGCACCCATATCGGAAAAGGCTGTACCACTGTATCTAAAAAAAAGACCTTCACAGCGATGGGAATCAAGGCCAAAGTATGCTTGGGATTTTGGTTGGCAAGAGAATGAACCAACCCATGCTACCACAGCTACCATTACTGAAACTACTGAACCACTCCAAGATCTCCTTTAAACAAACTTAAAAATCTTACCACTTGGTCTACAATTCGTGCTTACCCTCATCTTTTTCGCATCACTACTCCCATTAATGTCAGATGCTTTCATGCCTTGTTATCCTCACATCCAAACCAACTGCTTGTTATGTCCGTCTGCCAAGGTCTTCAAGAAGGCTTCTGGCCATGGGCTAGAACAGAACATGTACATCCTCCATCCACAGTTGACAATGCATCTCTTCAGAAAATCAAGAATCCTGAGCATTTATCTTTCATACATGAGCAGTGTAATGAAGAAATAGCCTTGGGTCGCTTCTCAGAAGCATTCACACCGTTACTACCTGGAATGACAACTGTTCCACTGTGGGTTGTTCCTAAACCACATTCAGACAAACTACAGATGGTTGTTGATCAATTGGCTGGAGATTTTCCCACAAATTCATATATATCATCAGATGATGCGCACGTTACCCTTCATGTGTTATGTACTGCACTTCTCAATGTTCACGTGCATTATGGGAATATTCCCCTTGTCTTATTCAAAACTGATGTATCTCAAGCTTATCGACAACTTCCAATGCACTTCCTTTGGCAGCTACACCAGGTTGTCACCATTGACAGTAAACACCATGGGACAACAACAATGACTTTGGCAATAGAGGAGCAGGCCGAATTTGGGTTACTTTTTTCGGCCCAGTGCTATGGATAGCAGTTTTCATCAAACATATCCTTGACCTCTTTGCTTACGCTGATGACTCATTCTCTTGGGATTTTGCAAATAACTTCACCTATTGTAAGGGTGGTGGGTAGGGGGTGATAAGGCTTATCACACAAGAGTACACAGAACCAATGTATATAGGTCTGATACCAACATAGTGTGTATGTTGCTTCTCTAGAGCTGTGTGACTACATGTAACATAGTAACATCCCCGGAAACTCCTGATACAGCATAGCCACATGGAGGTGGCTGTGGCCACCTCCTACATTCTCCCCCTCTAGATTGGCCCCACCAGCCAATCTACACCAAAAAGAAAGGAAAATTTAAAGAAAGTTTAAGCATGAGGTGATTTGCCCCATGCAGTTGGCGAATAATAATAATAAATTTTAATGTCCCACAGATGCTTGTTGAATGGCATCTGTAACTTGAGGGACATACGCAATGCGATTTAACTGGTTTGCTCATTCAAAATGTACCCTGCTGATGACCACGTCAACAATGAAAATTAAAACAAATTAATATAACATTTCAACCACCTGTTGGTGGCTCTCAATCATCATCATCATCCAACTCGTATGTTGGATCCTCATCCTCATTATCCTTATCAGAGGCATACTCCTCCTCATCCTCCTCGGAATAACTTTCCGAGCCTTCTCTATCCTTGAACCACTCTGGTGGATCACATTCCGCCCAATGTCGTTCATCTGGTGACCCACAGTACAATAGGTCATCACATTCAGTCATTTGGGCATCATATGTCCACTGCTGATCATCCCTGTCCTCATATATTCCATTTGGGAACAACTCCTCACCATCCCCAGACTCATCCTCATAATGATCCTGTGGAGGCTCCTGATCATCCTCCGACTCCTCCCCATCATATTCCTGTGATGGCTCTCCATCACCATCTGAACCCTCATTGACCGGGTAATGATAATACTCCTGTATACATGCCATCTGTACAGGCTCGGACTGCATAATGTCATCTGTTGGCTGGCTTACCATCGATGCCCTCTCTGAGCCCTCATCTGGCTCACAGTACATGTCATTCCACTTGTCCGACAATTCATCCAAGTATACACTTGGCTCATGCATCATATCTGATGCCTCTGTTAACTCGTCCAAGCAATTACTCGGGCTAATAATTTTAATTGACGCGTTTGATGTCATCTCAGCCTCCCCTGCACTGTTATCTGACTCTGATGATGAGTAATCATCATCATAACAGCCTATGGGCAGGCCCTCAACCTGCCATGCCATTGGCGTGTCTATATTACATGCCATTGTGCCAGTGTTTAAGCTTGCAACACGTAAATGTGTCAATTCACATGACATGTGACTGTTTATGTTGACGCATCTGCATCAACACTGTTTCTTTTGACTGTGACTGGCTCCCAGCGCAGTCCCTTTTCTCTGGCTGAGGTGCACTATGCACCTCAGAGTTCTGATGCTCGTATAAACACCAACTTGCTCTGTCCGGCGCCTTAGGGAGCAGCACAGGTGGATTCTCATATCCAACCTGTGTCTGCTGTCCTGGTGGCGTTGGCCTCACCTCTCTCTCATCGCCAACATTTGAACTCGAACGTTCTCTGTTGGCTGCATCGCTACAGCGTAGTTTCTGTTTCCAAACATATTGAGAACACGAACCGTTAAATGGTTCTGCTTGTATCAATGTTATGGCCGTCTGGGGGCCGTAATTGGTTTCATTACGCGTTTTTGAGCGTGTTGGGTGTCGGGAAACAGGTAGTCACCTGTTTTATGTATCTGGGATGGTTATTGAACAACGAATTTTGTTGTTCTCCAGATCTGTAGCACCTCCAGACGACGTATCTGTGTTGTCTCCGTTCTCTGGAGATGTGTTGTGCCTTGGGCTGCCCAAGCACGAGCACTTCTCGTCCTGTTCAACAAACCTGACGACCCATCTCATATCTGAATGACGTTCCACGTCATTCTCACCTGGGCTCTGTCGAACTCCATTGATGAACATCTCCATTCGTCCCATCTCTCTTGTGCTATGGGGATATGTGACAAGCGTGTTTGCTTGTCTCCCTCTCTCTCCTGTGCAGCTCGAACTCATGGATGTGTTGTTTGCATCCAGCTGAGTGACTGCCAACTCTTCTCCTTTGACAAACTCCCCGGGTTTGTCGACGAACCTATATGTCCGTCTATGGCCCATGTTTCAGCTGTCATCTATGTTCATACAATGATCTTCGTCATTCTCATCATTGTAGGGGGGTATCCCTCCCCTTCTGCCTCGTCCTACAGGCAAGGCAGCCTGCCTGAGCAGATCCTCGCAAACGGTCCTCAATTGGCCATCTGCATCCTCCAGCTTCTTGTAACTGAGCCCTCTTGACTCATTATACTCAATGACCTCCACCTGGCTGTCCCTGAGATCCTTCAACAGAGTGACTGCTGTCCCGTCTGTCATCTTTCTCACTCCTGATACCTGGAATGGAAGCATGACACTTCGATTCTCCACCAAGCTGGCCTGACACCACCTCCCAGTATCTATCTCAGGACTATGGCACCCGTCATCCCCTTGTCTAAATGCCTCTCGATCTTTGTCTGGCAGCACCTTCTGCTGCTCTGCCTTGTCTCAAGCATCAGGCTCTGCAGACTAGGGCACGGCACGGGTAACCCTCAGGTATATTTCCTCATACCCTTACCCGTACCCGTGAACACTGTACCCACACGGGTAAGGGTATGGTGTTACCGCGGGTTTCGGCGGGTTACCCGTGGTTATTCGCGGGTTTCAGCATGAATATGTATTTAAATAATCTAATTACACTAAATTAATTGTATATAGAAGGAGAAACCCCCGCTCGCGTTTGCAGCAAGGGGGGTGGTGGTGGTGCTGGTGGTTGTCACCCAGAACGAGATGAGAAACCCCCCCTCTCGCATTTGAAGCGAGGGAGGGGGGGTGGTGCCTGTAGTCGCCGAGCCTGTCGTTGCTTTATGCTGTCCGAGGGAGGGGGTGGTGGTGGAGAGGGAGAGGGAGTCATTGTCGTCGTTGCCTACAAACCACAAGATATCCCCTCCAGCTCGCGTTTGATGTGAGGGAGGGGGTCGTCGTTGCCCAGAACAAAAGAAAACCCCCCCACTCGCATTTGGAGCGAGGGAGGGGGGTCGTCGCCATCGTGGTTGCACAGAACAAAAGAGAACCTCCCCCCACTCGCATTTGGAGCAAGGGAGGGGGTTGTCGCCATCGTGGTTGCCCAGAACAAAAGAAAACCCCCCCCACTCACATTTGGAGTGAGGGAGGGGGGTCATCGCTGTCGTGGTTGCACAGAACAAAAGAGAACCTCCCCCACTTGTGTTTGGAGTGAGGGAGGGGGGTCGTCGCCATCATCGTTGCCCAGAACAAAAGAAAACCCCCCCCCCCAC
>QMFE01001369.1:0-17261 GCA_003314665.1 Tricholoma sp. MG77
GGAGAATATAGTTATGACATCTCCTTCTGTGAGATCAAAATGTAGACCACCAACGAAAATGTAGGCCGAGTCCTTGTATTCGTCATGCCATGACGCTCCACTAACGCCTAGTTGGAGCTCTAGTTGATTGATCTTATTAATCTCCTTTACGACGCTGGGAACCAAAAGCGATTAGCTTGACAAGTAGGATTCGAGTAAGAAATAATTTACTTCATGGCAATTCCGAGTCAATAGTACCAGTGATGCAGTAGAAGACGTGGATTTCCCACGCTGGTTCTAATTTTTTTCAAGTTGGACTCTTTGCTCAACGTCAAAAATGCCTTCGTTCTCGTTACCACCAATCAACGATAACCCTGACGGCAGCTGGGGCCCTTCATCGTCACACCCTCCTGAACAATTCAAGTTTAAGGATATTCCTTATGCACCATACTCAAAATCTGATAAGCTTGGTCGTTTTGCCGATTGGAATGATCTTTCGGCAGATAATCGACAATCTACTATTGGCCTTCCATCTACGCAAAGCACGCGAGGTGGAGGCCCTGGTGGCCGTAGAAGAGATGGAACACAGGCGTTTGGAAGTGGTACCGCCAGCGCCTTTGCGTATTTCCATGTCGAAGATGAATCGTCATTCTCGCTTGTCGACAATAAAGCAGCCCCTACCCGTAGGGGTGGCGGTTTCACTCGAGGAAGAGGGGGTGCGAGAGGGGCGCCTTCATATAGTGCTCGGGGTGCTCGAGGAGGACGCGGTGGTGGATTTACTCCGCGAGGCAATCAAAATCGCGGTGGGAGACGGGGGGGCTGGAGGGATTGGGACAAGGTTTGTTTTCCTTGGCGAGGCTCTACTTACTCCCCTCTAATGGTGTGCAGAATAACCGCACGCGGGAGTCTTCGGTGGTCATTTCTCCTCAATGGTCGATGTTGGAGGAGATTGAATTCCATCGCCTTGCTAAGCTTAGGCTCGAAGTCGATGAGCCTGACGAGCTGTGCGTCTTACTATTATTTGTGATTTTTGCTTGCATCTCATTGCTCTTACAGAGATTCTTATGGCCGATTGTTTGCCTATGAAAAATCCTATGATCGCATCACGACCAAAACGGAACGAACCCTACAACTTGTAGATCGTATCAAATATAACACGACCACTTCGGATGATCCTGTAATTCAGGAGGTCAGTAAACCCCTTATGTTTCCATTCATTGACATTTAACGTGTCTCTATTAGTTCGCGAGTAGGAACGTTGCCACGGTCTACGCTACAGATGTCATTCTCAGTGTTCTAATGTGTGCGCCGAGATCCGTTTACCCCTGGGATATTGTTATCGTTCGTGAAGGAAACAATCTCTTCTTTGACAAGAGGGATGGCGGTCCATTCGATACCGTCACTGTCAACGAAAATGCAGCTGACCCTCCTCAAGATCCTGCACCGCCAAACCCCAATAATCCTGCCGATAAGGCCGCAGTACCCGAGGTCCCTTCTATCAATTCTGCCACGTCGCTTTCCCTAGAAGCTACCTACATCAATCAAAATTTCGGATTCCAATCCGTTATCGAAACTGCTCCACCCCCAGCCGTTGACTTTTCTCATCCGAACCCTTTTTATGGGCCCGAAGAAACCGAACCTCTGGCATCATGTGGCTATCGTTATAGGCTTTTCGATCTCGGAATCACCGAAGACGAGGATATTAAGATTTGTGTCCGAACGGAAGTTGACGCTTATACTCCTGGGCAGGGAAATCCGCGGGACGGACAAGGTTTAATTACCATTCGCGCCCTTAACGAGTTCGACCCACGAGCTCAAGGTGCTGGCGGTGCCCCTGATTGGCGCTCGAAGCTGGATTCGCAACGTGGTGCTGTGGTTGCTACGGAGATGAAAAACAACAGCTGCAAACTTGCGAAATGGACAGTCCAAAGTGTGCTAGCTGGGGCGGAACTGATGAAGATCGGGCACGCAAATTATTTTCCCGAAATTGCCCGCTTTACTCATCTGTTACCGCAGGTATATTTCGCGTGCCAATCCCCGCGATAACACGCGACATGTTATCTTAAGCACCGCATCTATGCGTCCTACGGATTTCGCTGCACAACTCAACGTCTCGTTGGCTAATGGATGGGGAATTGTTCGAACTGTAACTGATTTGTGTATGAAGATGCCCGAGGGCAAGTATGTATTGGTTAAAGACCCGAATAAGGTAATGTCAATTGCTGATTGTCGTGAACGAGCTATCCTTCATTGTTGCGTGATCAACTCTGACATCCTCGCTAATTACAGCCCGTGATTCGTCTTTACTCTGTTCCTTTGGCCACCTTCACAAACGATGACGACGAGGCAGCAGGAGAAACATTTGAGGAAGATGAATAGGTGGCTGTTTGACGTATCATTGATGCTGTCTCGACGGAACACATTGATCAGAGTAATCTTATTTTGACCCTGATCGACACCTGCCAACTAAGATTCCAGTGCTACATTCAGTTTTGAGAACTTAATAGTGTTTCTACGGCCCTTTCGATATTCGGGCTTGAATCGTTGAGAATGGACGGCAGCCAATATCACTGGACATGACTTACCTTCGTTGCAATGCACCAACTATTACTTCTTGTTGGACATCCGGAAACATGCTCGTCAATTGGACTATCTCTGCCTCTGGAGGCACTCGTATTCCCGTACTAGCACGTTCGGCTCGTCCCGTTAACTGGTCAACCCACTCCCTGACAACAGATGGTCCTGTTGCATTGCTAGTATTATCATCAACTTCATCAGGACCACGAAGCCGAGTGGTAGTAACTGGTGCGGTCCGTGCGGTCGTAATAACTTCTTCATTCTGAGGTACCGGGGATGCACTCCTTCGGGTGGACCTGAGGTCATCTGGAAGAGCACGATTCGAACGGCGAGGTGGTCGGAGAGCGCCGATCACAGGTAGGAGAAAACGAGTGGAAAATTTCAGCACGGATGGCGATATACGATATGCTTTTAGATTGGCCAAATCGGAACGATATATTTGACCCGTAAATATGCCGATGAGGGCCACGGCTGCAGAGCTAGGTAAACGACTAATAGCCATCTGTCCCACAGATTCGAACGAAGTCAGTCTTTTCAGCCAAAACCATAGAATCCACCACGTACCTGGAGGGCTAAAGCGTAAACTAGGCTTTTGCTGTTGAGAGGAATACCAAATATACGAAAATTGTACGCAGAAGGCACGATCCTGGAGTATTGGTAAAGCATAGCGAAGATAAGTGCTGTAGGACCCATAGCGATGTGGTTTAGGCCGACGCGGTGAAACAGCAGCAACGATAGAAACTCCAGCGTAATGGCTAGTATTGTTGATACTGCCGCAAATGACTGTCATGGACGATTCCGTGGGTTAGGCTTTGTGAGCACTCGGCAAAAATGGTACTTACAGCGAACTTGACGCTCCCAAATTGACGTTCAACCTGGATTCCCACATTGTACAGAACTAATTGTGCAATGAAAAGATCACTCGAGTTTAAGAATGCGAGGTGATGAATGGCAAGTCTCCAGTACTGAAAGAATCTAATTCAGGAATGGTCATCCTGATGAGCAGAACGATAGCTATGACTTTACTTGATGATATCGCGACAAGTGTGGGACCAACTACAGAAAAAATTAGGAGAAAGATTATTGACAGTGCCGTTATGACTCACTTGTAGATGAAAGTAATGTTTTACATCGAATAAACCCGCAAGTAGTGAGGATAGACCGCACGCCACCATGAGCCCTGAACACGCTGCATGAATTCTCCGTGAAAAAGATTATGCTTAGAACATACCCTTCGTGACTGGGGCATTTTCAAAGGACATGAGCTCGTTGGAGTTTAATTTACCGTCGATTACCCGTCAATTTCCAGCACTTTGGAAAAGTAGTAAATCGGAGAGGTCACGTTGGCTCAAATTTGGGTGACATCGCAGTGACCTGTAACTCTTGATTGATGCATGCCAATGCTGTACTCCCTACTTGCTTTCAAAGTTAGATTTCGGCCAGTCATTGATCATGCTTAGGCTTCACTGACCGTCATCATGAACCTAACGGTGCTGGGATTGCTCAAGACGCCTCAGGCTGGACGCCAGTTGGACACACCCATATGGAGATCAGATCGTCAAGCTTGCCCTCGCCCTTAGTGTACGGGTCTGGGCCTGCCTCCCATGTAACCTCTTCTTTCAACATGCGGCAGATGGTTGATGTGGTTTGCCTTGTATTTTCAATGTCCTTGCTTCTGTCGACCGCCCATCTGGGAATTCCGCCCTGAAATCTATACCACGGTACGGCTGGGAAGATGCCTAGGTTTACGATCCGAACACCTTTCAAGTTGTAGCAGTTGTAACATCTCGTGTGTAAGTTTCAGTCGACCCCTACGTATCCAACATTCAACCCATATCTCCGCAGTTCAAGGGCACAAGTAGCAACGAAGAGCACTCTCCGTCATCGTAAGAAGAAAATTCCACTAGAAACTTCGGCTTTTGCCAAGACCGACCCCTAGAAGCCTGAGGCAGGTCCTTTGCTTCTGTTCTTTAGGCGCCTCATCACAAGCGTCAACACGCCTCCCCGCCCTTACCTTCCAGCCCCACGATTTACCTTGTTTACAAGTACATCCTCGAGTTCCGAGTGGCACATGATTGGAGTGCATTACCTTCAGTGAGCCATTACCGCATGTGTTAATGTTTTGCCGAATACTTATCGATCATGTGTGACAAATTGGTACCTCATCCGGCTTATCTCCAGTTATCTGTGAACGTGCTTAGACTAGGGTCGAGAGGGAAATGTCACTGTAAGAAGCAAAACGACGCTATCCTTATCTTGCTCCTCATCCATTGTTAGGTTTCGGGGTAGGGTGGCAAACGTGTGACTCTAGCCGAGGGTGTCCACATGGATGAGATAGAATTCATTCTGGTCGCAGTTCAACTATAACTCACGGACGCGAACTTGAACCGACAATTTCTACTTCAGCAACGACATCACACGTCGACTGCCCTTATCGTTCGCCTTAAGTCGCGCGCAGCTATGAAGACAATGGGAACCTTTGAGTGAGTCGATTCAATTCCGAGCTTAATCTACCGCCCCACGATCAGGGCCACCGCGACATCCCAGCACATGGGTGAAGGTCATGGCTATTACCCAGGATATAATAATTTGGCCGCCAATATTTCTGTTGTTTCTCGCCCCATCCATCTAATATCATTCTGAAAAGAGTAAATATTCACAAATGGACGCTAGCTCATTGTGACACGTTGCAATAGCCGTAACCCCATCGATCGGCACAACTTTGGTTTGACACTTCTCCATGTATACACCTGAGAAATTCCGGGAGCGAAAACTTATTCGTGTCCTATTCACGATAACATTACAAATGACTTCCCAAAGGTGCGTCAGCACGTTTACATGACAGGGCAGATTACGTTTGGAGGCTGGATGCATCCTGCAGAGTGCCAGAGCAAATCTAAATGTTCAAAGAGGGAGCTCGGAAATCAGCAAAGAGAATTTACAGGTGGTTACTAGTCACTTCTGGAAACATTCTACGTGTAAACGCCATGTTGGAGTTTTTAGGGGCGACAGCAAGGTATTGCGCCAAAGCAATCTTTAAAGAGATTGACATTAACGATGGCCTCTTTTCTAATACCTTGGTCCTTAGCCACGGCCCTTCCCTCTTGAAGATGCCTAAGTTGGGCGTTTGTATTAATCATGTGTCCTGAAGTCAGCCTCGTTGCTACTGCTGTCCCCTTTGGTTCTATTATCACCGGCGTGCTTGTCCAACGTCTGAAGAATTGTTGTATAGCTACTAGGCAACTCTCCAACTTGCATGTCCAATTGGCACAACTGGTCTCAAATTGGTCTGGTGAACCGACCATATGCATCTGCAATGTCAGGTCCTCAATCTTGAGGCTATAAACGTTTCCGGAACTCGTACAGGCGAAATGTTTGAGATAGGTGAGATGGTAATGATATAATGGTGCTACTATTTTTTTCAAAGGCGATTCCAACTCGATCACGGATACCATGGCTTGATCTATTCACCGGCAGGACATCCGAGTCGTTCAATGAGAACCATGATACGAACTTGAAGCTGCTTGCACAGCCACGTTCGCAAGATCTATGTATACAACAGAAGATCGATATCGTCGTTAGCGACAAGTATCGCCTCCGAGTTGAAGATACTGGTTTCGATGACTTACACGTTCTTCTGCGAAATTCGACAGTCGGACAGACCACCGACGCGCTGCCTAGGCCTAGGCTTGCGCAAGGATCTCGGAAACGGACTCGGATCATATCGTTCAACTACACGATTGCCTAACAGTTCGGGGGCCCCGATTAGCCTGCGGATGCGACGCGGTCGACTGTGTGCATGTAACAAGTATACTTCTATGCTAAGATGGGCTCAGCCTGCCTAAGCCACTTCCCGTCACCTTTCCGAGTCACTTTAAATTTAAATTACCACTATTCTGTTCAAGTTCACCACAAAACACGACGAGAAGTTTTTTTCTATGCAAATTTTCCAGTAATCGTTCAAGGGAAATTTCCTTCTCAGATTCATCCATCAAGTGCGTCATTGCGTGATCCGCCGTTTCATTTTCTCCGATACTGGTGTCAAGTCTGTGTCGCAAAAAGATTGGCAAGAAGGCAGCCTCCGATAGTGCCCCAGTCGGTCGCAGAGTATAACATTCGTGAAATGCCTTCTCCCAAAGTCAAGTGGTCAAGCATTTAAATTTCATTCTGGCGCTTCATTCCATTCCATTGTGCCTGTTTGGCAGCACCCATATTGGCGCCAGACTCGGAATGAACGATTCACGGTCCCCAAGTATTCGTGCCCACTGCCGCCCAGCTTCCCCTAGGGGTTTTATTCTACCAGCCACCTTCCTCTCCGATAGCAAAATAAGAGCAGGTGATGACGTCGCAACTTCTCGTTCCGGCTTCCATCCTACGCCTCAACGGACACGTCTTTTGAGGTTGTTTTCTTCCGCTGCATTCTCCCGACTATAGCTATAGGCTTGAAGCCTTTCTAAATTCTCGGGGCTAGGTCGACAATTGAGGGGAGGGCCGTTGTTCTGACAACCAAGATCTGTATGTATGCTTGTCACGGCACCGAAATGTCAAAGGAAGTACTAGGCCGTCAACGGCAACTACCCCACTCGTCACTGAGGCACGGTATATATTTCTTCGAGCTGCTTCACTGCTGCTTCATTTTCTGCTCCGTCGCACATTTCTCATTTTATTTTCACTGACACCTACCGAATATGCATCAAGTTAAATGAAAAACAAGCTGGGCAAATAAAATCGAATGCCTCCGCTCGATGACCCTAGTACACATGCTCAGGGTCGGTATGGGAAACCGACTCTAAGGATTCTCACCCCACGGTGTGCCAGGGTGTGCCACGCCTGTACGACCAACTTTCCTTTCCTAGTCACATATTTTACGGAATGTGGGGGTGAGATACGATGATGCAAATACGCAAGCGGCAAGTCGAGACCGATCTTGTAGCATCAATCTATCAGTGTGGTTTGGACGATCGAGACTAAGGACTTCTCTCGCTAATACTTGGTATAGTCTCCCTTTAGCCTTACCTGTCGTGATAGCAAGAACCTACTTGCTCCGGATCGTGCGCGGGAGCCATGCTGTTCAGCTGCAGCGATGTTGATTATACTTGAAGTTGGGGGAGGTATCTGGTCCGGGTCCGAGGGCAAAGTGTAGGGGGAGGGTGAATAGGAAAGGTAATCAGGGTCGATGGGCTTTCGAACAGCTGTATGTGCATGTGTATTTTTCCAGAGATCAGAGAAGGTTAAGTGAAGATCCAAGCCTGTAGGCTCTCATGGGCGAGTACGAACTCTCGCGGCAGATCGTCGTGACTTGTTTGCGTCACCAACGTAGCAACTCGGAGTCCTGTTTTAGCTTACTTATTATTACTTGGCTCGTGGTTTATTGGACGCATACAGGATTCCACTGCTCACTGGAAATGCGTGGAGGATGCTATCTGCTGCAGTGGCGGGCTACGTACATCGCCGTGAGGCACCGCACGGCCCTCCGTCATCTACTTGCTGGTGCCTGTTTTGCCTACTAATGCGAGTATAATGGTAGTCTTGACATATCCATTATGGATGGGGTTGTCTTCTCTGTTGTTATTCTTGTTTCACTTCTCTGTTTCATTCCAACAAGTGGTCCTTCCGCCGAGTGTCACGCCCTTATTCTCTTTGGAACTATGTTGTAATGACTTTGGAAGTTTGTGCAGCTGACCAAAGCCGTTTAACCGGATGTAAACTGCACCGCGGCCGGCGGTTAGCTCGATGAGTATGAGAATACAAGTTGTCTAATAAGTGGCGCTCGTCAAAGTCTTCTCCGTCAAACGCGTCAAAGTTTACAATTCGGCACGTTCCCAGGCAAAAATGCGAACTGCCACCTAAACCGAATTTTCCGTTGTTCTTCCAAAGCTCTTTTGGCATGCTTCCCCTATTTTCATTTCAAAAGAAAATTCATTTATGATTTTCGTACTAATCTGGAATGGGTCCTCAACTTTGTAATCGTTTTATCCTTCTCTGCTTCTCTACTTCTTGCCTCTTCAAATTGAAAAAGCTCACTAACGGCTCGGCTGCGAATAAAGGAACACACACTAACTAGAATCTGTTTGGCTCGTCAGTATACTTCAGTCCAGACGCCATTTCAAGCCGCAATATACATTTCCCCGAGCCACACGGCATAGGGCCACTTCCTTCCATTCTAGTCCCCCTGAACCCTGAATTTAGGTTACAATAATGCGAACAAAGTCGCATTCGGCCTCGGAGGAGCCTGGTATAACCAGCTAAGCTAGCCTAATATTCAGCAATGACTTTGGGAGCCACAGACCGTTCAGATCGCATGCGAACTCCGTTCAAGGTACGGAGGTAAATGCTCAAACTTCATCGCAAAAGTGGCGAGTATCAAAAAAAATTTGCGAAGTGGTCGGCTATGCGTGTGTACGTAAATCGTACGCGAGGCAACAGGCTATCGAAACCTGTCTGTCGCGGACATAACACAACGTTATTATTATCGTTTCTAAACAGCATGCTGGACCGACATGAGCGGTTCGGTGTAAGCCTCGTGGCGAAGGCGGGGGGATAGGAAACGGGGAATAATCTAGGCGCCGACTGACAACTTCTAAAGTTCTTTGTGTCACTGGAAGGGGAATACATTCAGCCTCCTCACATTTGCAGTTGGACAATCGATCGAGGATTCGCTTAAGTTACATGCAAATTGGTGGAGACTCCGCGATTCGTGGGATTTAGGATTCCAGAAATCATGTGCACGGTAAGGAGTTCTGCCGCACCGAGTTCGTTAATATTGTAGTTATGGTGAGGTAAAGAGGCAGAAACGTTGAGACGGAAGGTAAGGGAAGGGAGGGGTGGTTAAGAAGTAGATTGTCGGTCGACAGTGAATGTGAAAATGGCTTACGAAGCCGGGGCCCGGCTAGGCGCATCAGAATGAGGTGAAACGCAAAAATGCAGGGATGGGTAAGGACTGGCCTATTATGGCAAGCGCTCCCTTAAAGGCCGAACATTCGTCCTGAAGGCGATTCAAGCGTTCCGATCTCCAGGACGCTCATTACGACATAATCTGGTGTTCCGATCTCCAAGACACTTATATCGACATGTTAGTCAGTGAGCCCGAGAGTGCTGAATGGACATGTATTGTGGCAGCCGATTTGAGAGCTGAATGGTTCTGAATGGGTGAGATAGAAGTGTATTAGATAGGACTTGATAGAACATGTACACAAGTGCAGAAGAATCAATGTATTGGGGCTGTGCGGTTATATGTAGTGCTGCAATTCAATTGAAACGTTAATGCGAAACATACCCATGATGAGCGTGGGTGGGCATAGCTAGATCTTCGACAATTCTGTGTTGACGGGGCCTGGGCGTTTAAACGCGGCAGAGGCCTCGATTGTGGCTGGACAATAACGCAAGGTCAAGCGGTGAATATGGGGGACAGTGGGCGTGGCTGAGGCTGCGGCGGAGAAGAGAATTGGAACAGTAACGATAGTTGCTAATACACTGCAGATTAGGCAGAAGAACCAGATCGAACGCCTCCGCACTGTTCTCGAGCTCCTTGGGTAAGATCCTGATCCTGTGTTCCGCGGGTTGCGCCGGTTGTAAATTGAAATACCGTAGTATGGCTTTGTATAGGTTGGTATGTTTGCGGCAAAGACCGAGATGGATCCGCGAAAGCTTCAAGGTAAACTACCAAATTAGGATGGTGGATATATAATGTTTTTTCTTTCTCTTTGGAAGCGTCAAGCGTACACGGGATATCATTTAATTGAAGTCAGTCAATTGTGTGAGTCCCGGTAGTAGGTAAGACGTAAGTAGAAGCTGCCATTAATGTGGTAGTAATATAGTTGGAGGCAGGGACACTAGTAACGTTAATTGTGGCTACGGTGGTATGTCTGTTATTTTTTCCCTTGAGAAGATGGAACGTTGACGTTTGGTTTCTCAGGGGGCGGTTCTGGTCTACATGTCGGTACACCGTGCCGTTGGGAGATATCGCACATAAGGGGCCGCGCAAACACATGACATATTTTTATCTACGTGAGAGAAAAAACGTGGCTATGACCGAAGAACGTTTTAAGACGAGAGAAGCGAAACAGAAGAGGGGGGAGGGGAGTGGAAAGGATGAATGAGGGCTGTGCATGGAAGAAAGAGAGGGAGAAAGAAAAGGCGGAGAAGGAAGAGAACCAAAAGAGCGGTTAATGTGTGGCAATGGACTCGTTTCATGTTTAATGAGGAGTGAGTTGTGTCCGGGGGAATTGTTTTTTTTTTTCGATTTCGGGGGACTTTGAACGAGATAACCCCGTAAGAGGAAGATTGGATCGAGATTAGATCGGATACCTAAAAAGGCAACTCAGGGTATGGGTCATAACTGTTGAAAACCCTTGTCCCTTCCAGAATTGTTTCTGCTTTGACTTCCGTCGTCTTATCCTTCCTCTCAATGGACTCTCTTCAGTTTGACGGTTATACCTCCTACTCTGATTCTTCTGCTCCTCGTACCCCCTCTCCTCAGGATGTTCATTTCGTCCATTCCCCTCATTACAAACCTACTCTTGACTTGGAGCCCCGCATCTATGGCGAGCATGGTACTCTCGACGCTCAAGATGATGGCGTAGTACCCATTCTTCATGGTGACCCGCAGTACTGGAATGGTTCCCCTCAGCCACCTAGTCATTTTGCTTTCAATCCTTCCCGTGGTTCTCTATTGCAAGAGCTCTATGACCATGACATCGCAGACCAACGTCATAATTCCTCTTACTTGGAGCAGTCGGCTGAACCCTCTCTACATGGTGCTGAAAATTGGTCACCCCCTCAGCATCAGCTGCAGCAGGATCATCACAGACGTCCCAATGACTATACTCTCATTCGACGTGCCACTTTCCCCTACGTAAGGCATGATCGTGATGACGGTATGCATATGCAGCAGTATCCTCCTTTCCTACCACAACATCACCAACACGATAATCTCCACTCGTTTTCTTCGCGCCAAGACCATTTATATGGCTCACCAGTGCCCCTGACCGCTGAGCCCACTTCCTTCCGCGGCGAATCTTTTGCTCCTTCCATGTCCGCTTCTCCCCACCAGTCATACCAAGAATTTGATGACGGTCCTTCCATTAAACTTGAAGACAATGGTCCCCTCATGGTCCCCTCTCAAACTGGCTTCTACCGTAATCCGTCTTCCTCTCCGTTACACAACGGCATGACCATGTCCTACCTCTCCCCGCACACAGGTCTTCCTGTACAACACACTGATGATGCAGCTTCCAAGGAAACGCAATATCTTCGCCGCCGGTGCTTTAACTGTCATACGACAGAACCACCATCGTGGCGTCGTTCCACACTCAACCCTGGGAAAATTGTCTGTAATAAGTGTGGTCTCTACGAACGCACTCACTTGCGTCCTCGTCCCCTTCGTTTCGACGAGCTTCGCGCTGGGAACAAAGCACGTAAAGCCTCCAAGGGCACGGTCAGCCCAAAAGCTGGCAAACTCGGACTTGTAAAGAAAGAGCCCCGAGAATTCGGTCTTGTCCGCCGCAGCTCCGTGTCTTCCTCGTCCTCTGTCCACTCGGGCAGTGGCGCGAGTGACTGGGACGATAATGGTGTGTTGGTCAAGACCGCGTTTACGCCCGCCTCTTACTAAAATATTCCAAAATCAGTGTCTGTATACTCGGCAGGCTCCGCTCCCCCCACCTCCTTCAACTCCCCCAACGCTAGCACGTTCCCCTTGTCCAGGGACTCCCAGTCTCCCCCTAGAGATCCGAATGCTATTTGTCTGCCACCAACACCGCTTTCGGCTCTGACTTCGCCACTGCAGCAGCAGCAACAACTGTCGCAACTGCCACAGCAGCCACATTCGCCCCCTACACCGCGAAAAGCACACACTGCACCATACTACGCGATATCGCCTCCGAATTCGGCTGCTCTCGTAAATGGCTCACCGTTGCAGCAGCAACAGCAGCAAGGGTACTACCGTTCAACGGTTGTCAACGATGCTTCGGAGACCGGGGGATGGCGAACATCACCCCCGAGTACGCCGGCTGGCGTGCAATTATCGCCGAAGGACAGCAATGCGATTATTGGCGCATCGCCACCAATCATGCGCAGCCCCATCCCTGCTGCAGCGTGCGCATGAGCGTCGATGATATTGCCAGGAAAAATCAAAATCGATATATACCTGCGTTACTTGCATTTTTTACCTCATCAACCTGGCGTTGCTCCCTCGCGATACCTCCATCACCTTCTCATCTGGGTTTACTATAACTATTTATTTGTGCGACTTGTAACATTGCTATACCACTCGACTGACGAAACGTGTATTATTTCCCTACCCCATTCCTCGTCATTTCTTGTATCATTCCACACCAACAACACAAAACTTGCGATCAATTGCATTTCGCAGACATCTGTTTCTGGCCCTACTTTATTCTCTGCTTTGTCACCCCCCTTCGTTGCTGTTCATTCACTCGGACTGCTTCATCCTCATCACATATCTATTTATGAGAGGGGCTATCTATTTGTCGCACCATTGTACTTCTTAGTTACATACCCCGTTCCGTTCTCATTTATTTCGACTTAGATGCATAACTACGTACATCTCGTACGTACATACCATGACATGGTTCTACCATTGACAACCAGTTTTTGGAATGTCAAAGCGATGACTTGAAGTTTGTGTGCATGACATCGACTCCTGGTTTCAGTGAAGCTTACCTAGAAGACTGAGGCTGTTCATAGCTGTCCATACTCAAAGTTAAGTCTGGAGAATCAGTCGAACTCATCGGAATCGGAATCGCATTTCGGTGTAGATAGCTTCCAAATTTGACGGATACGCCGGACTCTCCGCTCGGAGTCAAAAAGATCAGAGAGGAGCGCGGAGGAGGGAAAAACTGTCAAGTACGAATGGCAATTGTTGGTCGGGCTCGACGGAGAAAGCCAAAAAAAATTGGAACACGTGAAATGTCAACATGCACCATTCAGTGGGGCTTGAAATTTTAATGTTGAAACTTCAGGATCATAGGGGGGTCCAGGCTCGGGAGAAGGTTGTAATTTATTTTTCGTACAGGTCGACAAATTAAGATGCACATACACCTGTTCGGTCAAGCCTCTCGCAAATTGTACTGTCCCGTAATATGTCGTAAGAGCATACCATGGCCAGCCGCGTGTGGAGGTGCAAACTTGAATGAGCTCAACTGCGTGTGAATGGCACTCATAGATGGTAACAAATTTGAGTCGCAGAAAATTTAAAAGTGTACGTACTTTACCCATATTCATCCATTCAATTTATTTTTGTCCCCCATTTCCGGTGATACGCCGTCTGAGCTTCGGTTATTGAATGTGGGTAAGTAATATATGATATACAAACGTACGTGGCGTCCCGTACCATGGATATATGGGGGACGTCCCTGTGCATGGAGATGACGGACGTCAGGTTTGAGCAGGGTTCGAAATTGCAATCAATCGACCTCACCCCTCTCATGCATACATCTTCCATATGGAGAGGCGTAGATCAATGACGCTACTCGCAGTTCTTACAGCTCTAAAGCCTGGGCCTTCATATTCGTTCAGCCTTCCGTAAAGTGTTACATACCCACACGCCACGTACAGCTCCTTCACCTACAGTGGTGTGAAAATTCACGATTTGGACGGACCTTACTAAGTAAGGCACCTTGCAGGTCAGCGCCAAAATCCCTTACCCAACAAGTGGGTGTTCTATTCGCCTCATTTGCGCCCCTTGTACTATTGGTCCCGTCGTAGAAATTCCAGAATGCTCCATGGCACCATTTGGGACGTCAGCGCCGACGTCGTACCTCGTCGTACCCGTTATTCGCCTGATATAATTGTACCTACGATAGTGTTGGGGGCGTGGAAATTTTTTAAACAAGAGGCCAGAAAACCTGGATTGTGGAACCATGGCCCATTGTCAAGAAGGAAACGAAACCAAAAGGGTAAATTTGTGCACGTGCCTCTAGTGCCTCAAGGCAAGCGCCCAACCGGACGAAAGGCTGCTATGTAGGTTGTTGTCAATAGAACGGCCATTGACACCAATACTTACGGCACACTTCTATCATACAGGGACTATTATTTGACATCGCACGGGGAAGAAGATTAGTAATTATCCAGAACAGAACACAAGCGTGCGGATGGTGCGGCTATTATCGTAAGCGCTGCCACAGAACGTGAAGCAAAGGAGCCATTTTTGCCATATCTCATATACAATTTACATTGGTGGGCGGGCGACCGCAAGGATATCAATGCAAATCGAGAAGAGCATTTCTATTTCTAGATCGACGGTTTCGGTGCCGGAATTCCTATACCGTAATGGCACGGGACCAATCTCTATTATAGTCTATTATCTTCAGCAATCATATGAAGGGTGGTCACAAGCCCTCTGAAGAAGCATTTCGAAACCATATAGCGGGGTGCTAGCTGCCACTGCCCGAGGGGGGGATACAATGTAAGTTGAGAAAAATTGAAATACTTGCCGCGTCCAATTGAAATGGACCAACTTTGAATAGCAGGTACCTTACTGTTCATATTGTACCTCGGCCGACAGGCCCGTAATCTCAGGCTCGTTCGGCGTCACCGTGTGATAGGGATGAACGTGGATAGGCCACCTTCAAAATTTACCGATGTGTACGGAAGAAGGAGAAGACAGGAGGTCCGACGTCCGCAAGGATGCGATTCATTAGAGATACGGCGTCGCAATTCGATTTCGAAGTCGAAGATACGGAGGGAATACTTGCAAGTTGACCGATGCGCCGAAACATACCACTGATTTGCAAATCGTTGCGCCGAAACCAGGTTCGGCGATCATGGTAATACTGCGTTCCACGTCCTCCGGAGAAAGATTTATGGATTTCGATTATAAACGTGCACCCGAATCCCAAACCGAAATAGGGCACGGGAGCAGAGACCAGAAATGGGTGAGTGGGCTGACCGACGGTGGGCCAAGTCCATGGTCCTAAGGATCGCCTTCTTTCGATAAGGACCTACCACTGCTGACTGCCTCGTTGCACGCTCTACGTCGAAAACGGCCGATCTAGGCCCGGAAGAACTTAAATACATCGCGGTGACGTCAACTGAGCCAGGTACGTTCGTCGTAAATCCACGAGCTGCCGCCGTAGAAAGCCAGCAACGACGCTTCTCCGGGGGGACGATGCGGTCGCTGTTTGTTCAGGCCTACGTACGTTCTCAGTGAATTACAAAAATGGAAGTCAACTGAGGTAGGATCTGCCTTCCAGAGCTGTGAAAAAAGCTGGCTAATTCCTGGTACTTAGACGCACAAGATCCGGCGACACGCTATACCATATTCTTCGCAGAATGAATAACGGCAAAATGGTGTAGCATATTGACAACGCTAGACTCAGTGACTGTGGGCCGGGAAGCGTCATGAAATTGTGGCGCCGGACCATGTCCAAACCTTAACTTTCAGTCAAATTCGTCTCCGTTCAGTCATAATATCGACCTCATTAACACAAATGGCACCTCTCAGAATAACGCTTTGTAACTGTGTATGGTCTTCCGCAGCGCTGGCTTTGTTCTCGCTTCCTAGTGCTGCCAAGGAAGTCTGGCTCGACCCTCGGGATAAGAATTCCGATGGTTTTATCCATCTGAAGCCTCTCCTGGATAATATTAAAGTCCCGCTGACCCTTGTGACGAGATAATTGGGCCTTTGTTCGAAAGATGCCCAGATACAATAGCCTTCTCATGCCAGCTTGAAAGCCTCCGTTGGTCTGAAACGCAACTCGTACACTCCCTCTCTCTAACTGACGGTGATGATTATAGCATAACACGTTCCAGTCATAGGATCCAGCAGCTTACTTTCTTGATATACATATGTATGACTACGACAATGCTGCACACTTGGTGCCAGCAACCATAATCTATCTATAAAATTGACGTTCCCGCGCTACCAACTCGGTAGCCCTAGGCCACCGATCGAACAAGCTGCAGTGAAAGAATTTCACGAAAACAATTACTTCGGAACAAGTACCCACTTCTTTGCGTATGACAGAATCCGCAAATTATAGTTTCTCTCCCGAATCTCCTGAGATCCCACGCTGAACCCGACGTGCTCGTGAATAAGAGAGAAGGTCGAGCTGCAGGGCATGCGAAATGCAGAGCCTAAACAGGCGTTATACCATGGAGCCAGTAGTGGAGCCATGTCCCTGTTATAGTGTTACTTCCGTCCCGAGAGGAAAACGGAATCCCAAACTGCCTACAACAAATCACGCCATCGAATATGTCCATTTTTCCTCCACTGAAACCAGGCGCCTATGGCCTCCAATGGCTGTCCTTCAATGTATCTCCGTCTTCTATGCCGAGGGCGTTTTTCATTGGGGTGACGTATGCCGTCGCAGGAATAGCTCCGCTCTCCAGATCAGCCGTAGATACCGCTTGTTCGTAGTCATTGACCTTGTCTCGCATCCAGACTCTCGACGCGAACGAAACACTTTTTGCAGCAAGTCTTGTACCGATCCACTGCGCCAAAGTAAGGCCTGGCACAAGGCCGATGACATCTTTGACATCCCAGAAATCGCGGTGATGAGTGACGCGCCCTTGCTCATTGAATGATAGGCGCGTAATAACATGTAATTTGAAATGAAGTGGAGATGGGACGGATAAAGAGGTCCCGGGGACAGGTAGGGACGGAGAAGAGAAACAGCGTGATTGGGAGGCAGCCTGAGGAGAGCCCGTCGTAGATATGAGTGAGTCTGAGGTATCGCCTGTTTGGT
>QMFE01001373.1:2566-14575 GCA_003314665.1 Tricholoma sp. MG77
ATTACCCTTGACACTTTGCCACTCTCAGTTTATTTCTATGACCATTAGTTCTTCAGACATTGCCTACACACACATAATTGGCAGGGGTCAACCTAACTTTCACAGATGTCAACCAAAAAATAAATAAATTGTGTAGAACTCTAGAGCTCAATTAATAGTATAAGATAGACTGCACAACCATGCCAAAATGTGGCATGGTTATTGAGGAATGGCTTGCAGAAGATTTCCTATCGAAAATTGATCAAAGTACAAATACAACCAAATTTACAAGTTGTGCCAGTCGCTAGGGGAGGTCAATAAGTTCAAAAGTTCAAGTTTACATAAGCAAGTATTTATTTTTGACCTCCCCGTGGCTGGTTTGGAGTCTGGGGTGAGTGGTTCGAAGTGCTAAATAGTACACCTAACGAATTGAAGGTGGAACGTAAGTCGGCTGGTAGGAAATGGGGGATGGACTTACTTGCGAATTTATCGAAAGCAGTGAAGAGCTAACCATCTTGACCGCACGCCTTTTATACTTATGCCGTTGGGTGTCAGGTATTGCCTGGTATTACTCGCTTCCGTGAACTGCGGCAGATCCGATCCATATCAAAAGTGACCTGTAAGTGACGGGCTATTTGAAAAATTTAAGTTGACCCACGCCAGGCCTCAAGAATCCATGGTGCCAGCAATTAGGGATGGAAGATAGTTTCATATTGACGGTACGGGCATGACGGTTGAACACATGGAAACTTCAAGATACATAAAATGGGACAGATTCGTGAAGCGCTTGGTTTGTGGCAAAGTCACGGTATGTTTTCCTTATTACGTCCACCAGATGATCGATGAGCAATGATCGAGGCTAGGTTGTTTTAGCTGCATGATAGCCAAACCTGAGTCTTTCTTTGATGTCAAAGCTCATGGAACCTTTGGGGCCGGAACTAAGAGTTTCCCACTGGGAAAGGTCTATACAGTTTTCCGCTAATATCTGAAGTGCGAGTCAAGGAGAGTTGGGGCTGAATTGAAAACCGACGAAGTACAGATGAGCGCTCAGCGAGACATCGGAATGAACCCAAGTTATGTAATCATCTCGTGAGAGTGATTCCAACTCCGCCTCACAGGACTTTGCATGAGAGGCCGGAGAACGAACGTACTTTCGGAAGTTCCCCCGAGTGTCCGGGAAACTCCGGAAGCTTGGACATGGGAAACTCCTCCATATTTAGCTGAGTGCCTTTGCCAAACAAGGTCAAGCAACCCACTGCAGTGTGCCCAGTGTGGCATGTGCCATCATGCTGCCATAGTCAGTAGTGCTAGTATTGCATTGCATGTTGTAAGATAGTATATATTCGCTAACTCCGGTGGCATTGCAACAGCTCCACCCCACTGACTTCTTTCAAAGAAGCCATTTCAACACCACACTATCAACTCTATCAATCGCGATCAGTATTTGAGTCTCTACGAGGAGTATCCAGCCACCCCTTGGCTCACTAGCAACATGATGACAATCAATCAAGCACATGAGCTACTCAACATAATTCCAGGCCTTGGAGATAGTGTTACAATGGAAAAAGCCATGGAGTTCATACGCTGTTACAAACCGGGAATGCCGTAGGACGGGGTCGTAGGAAGGATCAGGTACAGCTCAGCGGTACTGGGAAACAGCACAAGAATGTGCACTGAGGACTTAGCTGATGTTGGGCGAATGCAGAGCTATGCTAAAACACATGGTCTTGGCTTCAACCACTTTTCCAATAGGGTTGCACCTCTTGTTCGGTTTCTGGGTGGACCGTAACTTTGGAGCGAGAACTGTGGCGGTCGTCTGCACACGTGCGTGAGTTGCAACAGGAGATGAACTTAGTGAGAACAGAAATTTGGTGTTCAATGTCGATTTTCAATTAACAAGTGAGTTACAAGGAACTTAGCTACATTGTATTTAAGCTATGTAGGAAGAGCGGCACTCCACACGTGGAGCGGCGTAGCTTGGATAACCATACTTAAATAAAGAATTGTGATGAGCAAATAGGAAGGTGGATAATAAAAGCATGAGTGAGATAATACTGAATAAGTAAGAGGACACATGCGAGAACATATTTGGATGCGCAGATTGTTTGGCGAGGGGGTAATACCACATGGACTTGGGATGGCATGGGAACGAGGTAGTATTGATGACCGAGATGAGCACGAAGGTGCAAGAGCGAGGGAGCAGCACAAGCATGATGTGTGAGAGCAAGAGTGCGCGCGGTCGATGACGGACGAGCATGCATGGATGTGCGAGGGTGTAGCACCTACAGAACAATAGTTACATGATTTTCTGGAGTCGGGTAGGGGTTATGGAGTGTGGTTGCACGGGACATAACATACGCCTTGGGGCCTTGCTTAAGGATGTCATCATTACAGCACAGCCTGCAATGCATCATGAGCATGACATTCCAAATGCACTTCTGCCTCATGTCCAGTCTTTCCTTGGACTTGCAACCAACATATCTGAGGCTTTTGTGGGTGGATGCTGGACTGCATTCAACAATGTTATTTGGAATTTTGAAGGCAATGATACCTCAAAGTGTGATGCTGAACAGTTCAGAGCTTTTGGCTTAGGCCATCTATTAAGCGAGTCCTTGCATGAATGTATCTGGTAGACCATTGGTGATAGCTTGTTGAACATCATCAAGGTATGAAGATGCTCTTCCCTCCCATCAAAACATGTACCAGTCCTGGCTGCATCAGCAAAATCAAGGGTCAACTTATTTAGCTTATTTAGCTTAGAGTCCAATTAGAGAAAATAAGTACAATTTTTCCATTAAAATTGATGACCAGTCAAGCAGATATAATCTACTAAGTGAATAAGTGACATTTCAGCAAAAAAAGGCTGTAAGGAGCTTAAGGCCCTAAGGACTGCTTGACTTATGTTCAAAATTTCTTTCAAGTCCCTCTTGGCATTTCCTGAAAATGGAAATTCATGTGTTCATCATGCAACCATGTGGTGGTTGATGACCTGGCAGACATGGGTAATAACAACGACATGTACCGTCGATGCCATCCTCCCTCTCTCCTCCATCTACTACCACCACCAGTTTGTCAATGCACCCACAGCTACCACCTTGCCAGCAAATGATGGAAATGGGCTGCATCACACACATAACAAGCACAGATGATGGAGTGGTGTGAGGCACCACTCCAGGTGATCATGTGATCTTGTTGATAGAACAGTAGCTAGTCATGTGTATCCACATCATCTCATAGCTATACCATCATGTTGCCTTGCCATAGCAAGGAGACACCTCAGGCATCTCCATCTTGGTGATGAGAGTGTGATTTGCACTTTAACACGCTGTCAGCTGCTTTCTCGGGCTTTCATTATCCATTCTCAGGCTTTTTGGTTTACTTCTAAGCTTTTGGTAGTCCTATCACCGTAAAACTGCACTGCCCACTGTAAAACCATCCACCGTCCACTGTAAAACCAATATCCGCAACACTGTCCAACCGTTACCAAAACACCACTCTGTTACCATGCCTAATGATGCCAGGACCTCGGACCACTAAGAAACCCTTGAAATGCAAAGTAACTACCTGTAACACAGCCCCTGCCAAAACTATACCGGTTCTTGTATCTGCCGGCGAGATTGGCAAATTTTGCAGCCCAGCCACCCCCCTCAGCCTTTGCCACTGTGCATAGTGACTTGTTTCATGGCCTGTTACTTGACATACTTGACAAAGGATGAAAAGAAGGCTATGAAAAAGGAAGGGGCCACAGATACGATGAAGGATATGACGCAGGGCTTCGAGACAGCCCTGAGGACAATTTTTTCAAGAAGTTGAGGGAAGAGGATGAGAAGAAGGCCTGAGATGATGCATTTGAGGAAGGAAAAGAATATGGATGAAAAGATCAGCTCGAGGACAGGAAAAAGGCAGAGGAATGAGCACACGAAAACGGTTGGAGGGAAGGCCACAAAACTGGACTCGAAGAAGGGCAGGAAGAACAGGAGGTAACATGGGACCTCGCATATGAGGAAGGGAAGATGAATGGCCAGACAGAGGAATGGGAAAGCTGGACGTTGAACCACGGTGAGGGCCTCTGCACCTCGCTGAAGGAGTCAATATCCCGAATTCTAGAGGAGGCCCCAGTTTCAAATGATGTGACAACACAAACAGATGCACCTGTGTCTGTCGACCCTTGTGAGGTATTGATGATGATCTACAAGGCGACGGTGACTCCCTCGATGACTTATCTGCTAGCATACCACGCCTGCCCACAGTTTTCACCTCACAACACCCAACTCCACTCAGACAATGACAATGGCACCGTTTTTTTCCAGCTACCTACAACAGTGTCGACTAGTACTCAGATGGACGAACCCTCCCCCATTCCTGCTACACCCACCCCTCCTGTGTCATCGACAACACCCGAAAACACTGCCACATCACTGCTGACAACAGCCGCACAGCCCCCATCGGTGTCGCCAATGCTGTTGACAACAACAACAACAACCTCATCATCAGCCTTGAAACAACGAGCTATGGCTCGGAAACGATGGCACTCGCTCCCAAACCAACCTATAGCACCACAGCCAACTCTACAGCCCCCCGTCTTGCATCCAGAACCACCTACTGCCACTGCCATGTCACTGTCAACAACGACGCCCACAGCTGCTGCAGCCACCCCCAAAATGTTGACCTGGACCATGGCCAGCACCCAGACGGCTCCCCCCATCTCAGAGACAACTAACGGAGTCATAACAGATGTCCCACGGCCGTCCATCACCCAGCAAACGGAGCTACATGAGGACGTGCAGACATGTTTGTTGGAATGCGTCGTCTGCTGGACGAAACAAACCTGCTCGCCCCAGAACTCTTGACGACGGCCTAGGAGCCCCCCCAGACGACCTAGCTCCCCCCAGCTTGTCCCTAAGACCCCTGTTTCACACCTTGAACCACCCTGTTCTGCTGCCACATCATCGTCGACGTGCTCATCGACAATGACCAAGCCCCCTGCCCTGCCCCGCTCTGGATCACTGGCCCCAGCTCGAAAACGATGACACACACTACTAGAGCCATTGGAACACCCCCACAGCCCGTTTTGACTAGTGCTTTGAGGTCTGGTCCCAAGAACCGAGGACCAGACTGAACTGAACCGACATTTGTAACCGGTCCTATAGGACCATCGGTCCCGGTTCAACCAGGTCTTGAAGCAGTCTGGTTCACGGTTCACTCAGCTCACATACACAAAGAAAACCATCCAAGACCGATTTGAACTGGTCCTGGACTGAACCATCAGTTTCCACATTATAAATACAAAATGTAATTAATAGTAATTAAAATGAGGATGACCCTCAAAGTTTGTGAGAGGTTTGTGAGGGTTTATATACCCTGTGGCCATGCATGGACCATTTGGTTGTATCTGCGGCCAAACACATGACCTTGTTGATTGTCGCACACTGCCAAATCCAATGACATCACCCACCATCACCCACCACCACTCCCCTCGACACTGATGCTGATGCTGCCTCCCCTCCCACCTCTGTTTCCCACCGCTCCCACTTCCACCACAACCCCAGCAACCGACGCATGGCCGCAACTCTGCCATGTCACAAACAGAACAGGCCCAAAGGACGTCTAGTGTTGTTTGGGCCCTCGGTAAGTTTTTTTATGTTCCTTTCATCATGTTTTCGATACTAACTAACAAGTAACTTCATTTACTAGGTTCTAAGGTGATGATAATGATGTTACTCTCTGGTCTAAAAACGGGATGTATACGGCCGTTTGGGACCCTACGACAATGAGCCCCACCTCACTTCCTTCCACCCGAACGACAATTCTTTCATCCATCTTATGGTTATGCTCAGCCTTTCATCACCCAACGACATCCCTCTGGTATAGGCCCCGGCAAACCCACCATCACTGTTCCCTTTGGAACACCTGCACTTTCACCCCCAGTTCTGAACCTGGACTGGAGTAAGGACCCGTGTCTCCTCAACCTGAGCCAAGCTCTTTGTGCTTTGGGATGGATACCACCTTGTTGAGCAGTCTTTTATTTCCTTTCCTTTTCCTTTTTCCTCTATTTCATTACATGCATTACTCTATATCTGGTATAGAGTGGAAGGTGTAGAACACAGGGTAGATGAAGAACCAGAACCATCAGACTGCTGAGCCGAGATCAAAAATGACCCTGGCCATTGACTGACATCGGCTATATTCAGGCCCCGACTTGCGTATATATATCAGAGCTGAGTCCCAATTTTATTTTTACTTCCACCCCCACCGTTCCACACTTCAATGATCACTGACATACCTGACGCAAACACCTCTTCTCGCAGATGGTTCTGGGGATGGATCTCGTTCCTCCTCCTTCTGTGGGTTATAGTAGCCATCGGCTCTGTAACTACGTGGATTTTACTAGCCTGTCGATCATCATCACCAGCCTTTCGTGATGTTGAACATGGTGGACCACCCAGCTTTGTTGACTTGGAGCTGGTCAGAGTACGTCGCCGAATGTCTCCAACATCAACCATCCAGTTACTGCCCGATGCCTATCTGAGGCCAAGTGATACATTTCCTGACCTCAACAACTCACAACCCCCACCACTCGAGATCAACCATCCCCACCAAATGAGGTTTATGGAGCGATGCCTGTGGCCCTAAACGACGTTTCTGTGTTGGGCCTTAGGGGGAGCGATTGTCATGGACATGCCTCCTGAGGTACATGGGCTGAGGAGAGGGTAAGGCATTGGTGCCTTGTATATACATATTTTTCTTTCGTTTTGAGTTGAGATCGCAACGAGGGTGTTGCTACTTGGAGGGGGGGAACATGTAGCCATGGTGGCAGCACCCACAGCAGAGTCCAGAGTCAGAGCCCGGCAACTTCCTTAGTGGTCACGTGACCTCGTAGATAAACATGCGCATGTGTAGATAGAGAATTCATCCTTGCTTGTCCATGCCCGCATCCACTCACGTCTAGTAGTAGACACGAGTCCGTTCCCTTGAGTCTGCTGACTCCAATGTTGGTAGCACCTGCAATCCACCCTGTGAGCAGTTGCTCACAAGGCTGGGGGTGGGTGCTTGTGGTCATCATCATTGTTGGTGCTGTGTCGCTCCTGTTCCCTTCGTTGTTGTTGTCGACGCTGGTAGCACCTGTGATCCACCCTGCGAGCAGCTGCTCACAACGCTGGGGGTGGGTGCTCAGTCGTTGTCGTTGTTTTGGACTCCTTTTGCTTGGTGTTTCTTTCGTCGTCCCCTGACGCTCCTGTTCCCATCGTCGCTGTTGTCCGTGGCATCCTCATCCATAGCAGCCATGCCATTGATCCACCCTGTGAGCAGAGGCTCGCAGCGGTGGGTGGCAGGCGTGTCTCATTTTGGGGGGGTGTAAGAGTAGGTCTCACGGCTGGGTACTGGGGGCAGTAGGTAGTGACACAGCATCGTCGGCCCAATCAAAATGTGCGGGTGGTGGCGAAACAGCTCGTTTAGAGCCGAACTGGGGTGAGCTAGGGCAGATGGGCCATGAACGGGGGGTGTCCCTTGGTGCAGATGGCATTGTTGGTGACACAGGCGGGGTGTACCATGCGGGTTCTGGCGAAACAGCTCGTTTCTGGGGGTTCTGGGGCGAGCTGGGTGGCTGGGACAGGGCTTGGGGGAGTTCCGAGGGCTCTAGTAGTCTGTTTCATTGTTTTTCAGCTGCGGCTTGTTGTCCAGAGTGAGGCAGAGCAGGGGATATGGCTGACGTCGATGACACGGCAGGTCTGGTGGATGCGTGGGGCATCATGGTAGGCTTGTGGTGCATAACAGGGGCAGGGGGGTCAGGCAGGGGGGAACTGGGTGCTGTAGGAAGGCTCTTGGGTCGTCGTTTAGGGTTCTGGGGGAAGCAGTCTCGTTCTGTTGAGCTGACGGCATGTTTCGACGAATGCCTTTGCTCATCCTCGCGTAACGTCATTTGCTGGGCTATGGACCATCTCTGTACGTTGTTTAGGGCCTGGCAATTGGTGCACGAGGTGGTAGCGGTTGTCTGGGAGCTAGCTGTCACCCTAGTGGTCCTTCCAGGGGTGGCTGCAATGGTTTTCGTTGCCGTCGTTGGCTGTGATGTGGCGGTGGTGGTAGACAGTTCTGGACGCGAGACGGGGGGCTGCAGAGTCTGCAGGGGGCCTGTGGGTCGACTCGGCAGTGTGTGCCATCGTTTTCGAGGTGTTGGGGGCAGTTTCAAGGCTGGGGAGAAGGTGGTTGTGGTTGTTGTTGTGGTTGTTGGTGTTGTTGATGGGACTGATGGGGCCGTTGCTAGGGATGACATGGCAGGTGACGGTGGTGGCGACAGGCTAGTGGGAGTGGTCTGGGTGCTCACATTGATGGTGCAGTTGTCCGTCATTTGGGTGCTCGCATCGATGCAGCTGGCCGTTTTTGCCTCCCTTAGCATCTCTGTCTCTGTTCTTTCAACTTCTCGACCTTCCCCAAATCCTTCTTCATACCCTTCGAGTCGAGCCATCATTAGTAGGTCCCGAACTTCTTCCTCAGTGTAATAGCCATGTGTTGTAGTTATAGCCGGAGATTCTGTATGTACTGTTATGATGGTGGGTGTAGATGGGCTGGTTGGTGGTGTTGCAAAAACTCGGAGGTTGGAGACAGCCGGTGATGACAGAGGATGAGCCATGGGAGGAACAGTGGGGACATCAGTGGAAAGTAGTGCAATGGGAGCAGGGGAAGATGTCAGGATGAGGTTAGGAGTATCTGAAGTATCTGCCTTGTTACACCACCTTGACTCGAATTCCTGTTTAACAATATGCCATTGCCTGTGACCTTCATTTGGAAGCTTGTTGAACCATTTCCTTGCGGGAGAGCCACAGAAAAGCTTGCTAGAAAAAAGGTCAACCTTTTCTCAGTTGGTGTTGGATTGGTAAATGTTGGTCTCGAGAGCAGCTAGCCAGTCAGCTGCGTCTTCGACTGCATCAGGTTCACCAGTGAAGTTGTAAGCTTGACGGTATGGGGCCATGAGTCACGAAAACAGAGAATGATGCAGAAGCTGAACTGAGCTGGTCAAGTCAAATCTACCTGTTGTCACCAGATGGAGTTGGCAGACTCAAGGGAATGGACTCGCGTCTACTACTAGACGCGAGTGGATGTGGGCATGGACAAGCAAGGATGAATTCTCTATCTACACATGCACATGTCTATCTATGAGGTCACATGACCACTAAGGAAGTTACTGGGCTCTGACTCTGGACTCTGCTGTGGGTGCTGCCACCATGGCTACAACGTCGACAACGACAATGAAGGGAACAGCAGTGACACGGCACCGACAACGATGACAACGAGGGGAGCGGGAATGATGGGATGCCAGAACGGGGATGATGAGGAGAACACAGCCCAGGTAAGCACCCCCCACCACGTCGCAACATCCACAGCTAACAAAAGATATGAAACAGCACCTGTATGCCCACACCCTATGCCCACACCACTGCTGCGAGCCCCTGCTCATAGGGTGGAAACCGGAGGACAACAGCAACCCCGCCCCAGCCCTGTGAGCAACTGCTTGTAGGGTGGGTCACGGGTGCTAGGGATGATGACGAAGGCAGGACATGATCAGGCCTCGCGAGCCGCTGCTCATGGGGCGGATCGTGTTGTCTTCTTTTTCTTTTTCTTTTGATTCTTTTTGTTTTTGTTTTACTATAGTAATTATATACAAGTAAGTAGTAAGTAGATAACTGGTCCTGACTGGTCAATGACTGGTCAGGACCAAAGTCAGTTCTGGTCCAGTAACCGCTCGAAACCGTAGTGGACTGGTCCTATAGGGTCCAGTCTGGTTTTTTAGATATCTTCGAAATAAGATAACTGGTCTGGTTCTCGGTCCACCCTCGAGGAGGGTGAAAAACCGGACTGGACTGGACCTCAAAGCACTAGTTTCGACCCCCCAGTCTGCCCCAAAACCCCCAAAAATGAGCTGTCTCGCTGCCACCTGTGTCTGACACCCCTGCCACATCATTATCAACACCGTTGACAACTGCTTACACCCCTCATTTACCATCCACACCCTCATTTCCACCTGTACAGCTCAGCTCACCCCAGGTCAACCCTAAATGAGCCATTTTGTGACCTCCCACACATTTTGACTGGGCAGACGACGCCGTGTCATTACCCACTGCACCCAGCACCCTGCTGCAAGATATCTCTGCTCTGAAGACAGGCTGTCCACAGCTGTTTGGGACCCTATGACGATGAGCCCCCCCGCAATCCCTTCTGTCTTGAAATTTTTTAAATTCAGCTCTGCCTTCTCTCGTTCCATCTCAACCTTTTATCACCCAACGTCATCCCTCTGGTATTGGACCAGGAAGACCTGTCATTATTGTGCCCTTTGGAGTAGCACCTGCTCCTGCTTCTCCTGTTCTGAAGCTAGACTGGGATCAAGACCCCTGGCTTGCTGACTTGAGTAAGGCCCTTTGGGCATTGGGATGGGCACCCATTTGTTGAGTTTCATGCCATTTTATTTTTTTATCAACCATAGATTTTTTTGGCCATAGAAAATTTAGATTTTAGATTGTTTTCATTTTTTCATTTTGCATTGTTTCATTTTTTCAAGCAATGAGGACATCACCATTTGGGACATGGGTGGATGGAGTGGTGTGAGGCACCACTCCAGGTGATCACATGATCTTGTTGATAGAACAGTAGCTAGTCACATGTATCCACATCATCTCATAGCTATACCATCATGTTGCCTTGCCATAGCAAGGAGACACCTCAGGCATCTCCAATGATGTCTATTGTCATCTGGTATGTTTTTTTCTTTTCCTGTTTTTGAATTTTTTTTTTTGATTTCAACTAACATATGTTTTAATAATTTATAGGTTCGAACAGTATTATAATGACACAATGATGCAAAAACAAAGCACCCACACCTGATGACAGTGGAACTGACCCAGGCTGCTACTGTGAGCCCCTGCTCACTGGGTGGTTATAGGGAGTAGCAACCACTGCCACAGCAGCAACCCCAACTGCTCGCGAGGTGGGAACAGGGAGCAATGGGGATGGCGAGACAGCTATGATAACAACAAGCAGCTGACAACACACCTACAGTGGGGACATGGGTGAAAGAGGGGGCAATGATAAGAAGACAGGAACAGAAAAACTACACCACCATGACCACAATGACCACAACACCCCCAACTGGAGCTGCAAGCAAGTGCTCATGGGGTGGAAACTGGGAGCAACTGGGACATATGGGGAGGATGGGGAGACCACAACAAGGGAGAAAATGAAAAAAAGGCCCAAGTGATGTTGTTGATGTCTCTTGGGTTGTAGGTATGTTTTCTTTTCATTTCCCATTTCATGTTCTTGTTACTAACAAAGTTTTTTAGATCCAAACTTGTGATTTTGACTATGACAACATCTACTGGCCCCACCTAACCCACTTCCCACCACTGCCACTGGGCAGCTGGTAGTGTATGGCAGGGGTATGCCAACCCATGTGGGTATGGACCAAGGGTAGGCACAGGTAGGGGTACAGGTACACAAGATGCGACCCTCACAATACCCATACCCTTGTTGCAGGTATGGCAGGTATGACAGGCCGCTGGACCAGATGTCACCAAACATGTGCAACACATGTAAATGGCCATGTCACAAGGCAATTATGCATTTGACAATCACAGGAAAGCAAAGTAAGCTCAGGTTCTGTGTTCTTGTATTATCATTTTTACTAACTACAGTGATTTTCCTCTTTTCTAGGTTTCCAACAGGTTATCTCTCATGGCAGCCCCATCTCATGCCCAAGCCCTCCTCCCTGTCCAAATGGGATGTGAGGTCAGTTTAAGTTTTTTTTAATGTTCTTTGTTGTTTTGTTTAAACTGACTCATTTTTTTTCATTTAGGTTCTATCTATGGTATAACAACACCACAACACCACAACACCACAATACTGAAACCATGATGATGGCTGCCACAGCCACCACACAGGCACCCAGAACCACCACCATGAGCAACTGCTCACAGGGTGGGAACAGGTACAACTACAAAATGGCAACAGAACGGCAACACGCACCAGACAAAGTGGAATGACAAG
>QMFE01001387.1:0-10722 GCA_003314665.1 Tricholoma sp. MG77
AGTCAGACAACACCATGAAAACGGTTGAAGCCAGTTAAAGTTGTGCTAAGATTACTACTGACATGTATGTGCACATGCAAGTCAACTCAGTATAGTTTTTACAGCTTACTAGTATCTCCTCATGCTAGGCCAGAAGGTTTGAGGTTCTGACATGTGACATGTACAGCTCACCCACCACTACAGTGGCTGAGATTTCATGATACAATTTTGTGGAACAATTTTTCTTGAATCTGAACATATCATTTCAAACATAAATTGCTAAGTCAGGTTAGTCCCACCATGATCATCCTTGATCACCCCTGTGAAATTTTGCCAAGAAAGACAGAGGGGGGAGAGACAAAAATGTGATTTAACTTCTATGGAAACTACAGAACATCAAAATTTGGAAAAACAGAACTAACACAAAACTAACAAACATTGGCTAAAAAAATGACAGAACTACGGACTCCATCCATTTTTGGAACACCACAATAAGAACCATAGATACTATAAAATGCCATGTTGTGATTTATGAATCTGCTAATGAGAAAGGAACAATCCGAGCAATATGATTATTGATTAACCTCCCACCGGCAGCAAAACCACATGCATTTATGGTCCAATTTGTCATCTGCCAAACATGTCACTTGCTGGGGCTTCAAATTCCACCAAAGCTGAGGTCAGTCCTATGTTTTATGTTTTCATGGAAATATCATTACACATGTTTTCATCAACTTGGAACTATTGTTGAAGAAGGCTTGCCTCAGATCATAGTTATCAATAACTTCTGCTGCCAAGCTGTGGCCTACCAATTGTATTTCAGGAACAGGCAATGAATTGATTGACAGGAAGAACCCTGGACAAAAAAGGTGGTTACCATCTCCATTACTAAGTAAGTATACAAATTGTCTTAATATACTGTAATATTTCTTAGAATTTGCTTGGACTGCCACTTGACATCCATTCCCTCTGCTCCTGGTTCCCCCTCAACTTACTCTAATATAATTTACTTGGACTGTCACTTGATGTCCATTTTCTCTGCTCCTGGTTTCCCCTCAATTTACTCTAATATGATGCCAGATGTCTTGCATGAATCTGCCTAATTTATTTTGTTTACTAAGTATATAAATTGTCTTAATATACTGCAATATTGCTTGGACTGTCACTTGACATCATTTGCTCACAATCTTGCCTAAAATGGGAGGGATCAAGATTTTATATAAGCACTTACACAAAATAAGAGTGTGGTAGTGTCAAAAATACAGAAGGGATATCTTGATGATGCCAAATTCCACATGAGCATTCAATGAAAGTGTGATTGTAAGTCTGCCCCATATCAGACTTACAACATCACCGACACACATCACCATCAGCCCCTGCATGGCACTTGTACACACACCACCACCATCAGCCCTGTTGTGAACCACTGACATATTCAACTCACCCTCACATCATTTCACAATTCATCCCCACAATACTGATGACATTAATTTCAATGACTTCATTATTATGATCATCAGCCCTGACAACTACCACTGATGACACCACCAACAATGCCAATAACACATCACTGCCATCAAGGGTCATATCCAGAACAACAGATATCCCCAATGTGATCATCAAGAAACACACAGAGTGCCAATGCTCAGACTCCGTTCGGAATAGGTGGGGGAGTGTCATGTACAGGCTACAGCTTGCATGAATGTGTCTAATTTATTTTATTTACTAAGTAAGTATACAAATTGTTTCAATATTGCTTGGACTGTCACTTGACATCCATTCTCTCTGTTTCTGGTTCTCCCTCAACTTACTCTAATATGTCTTGCATGAGTATATGGTAGGTCACATGACTACACAGGGGTCATTTTCAGACTTGGCTTAAAAAACTAGTCAGAATGGTGTATAACATCACCATGGAGGACTCTCTTTGGCAACAACCATGTGGCACCCCAACTAGGACCCCAGGAAAAAGTCCGGAAAATCGTCGACTTCGACAACCTAGGGCATTGCTGCCAGCTGTGTTGCTACTATACAATTGCTATCTAGACCAATAAACGTTAAATACCTAAGATTCTAATGATGCCACCGCCCCCAGCGTCAATAATTCGTAGTACGAGAAATGCAACTGCATCACCGAAAACATGAGATGACATCGTAAAAACCCCAGGTATGGACATCAGAGACACTGAAACAGCGAGAGCACACCTGTTGGTCGGAGCCTTCATGGTCGAAACAATGGAGACATCCATGGGGATGCTGAGCACGGTTGTGTTACAACTGTCTCAAATGCTGAAGTTATCAAAACCCACAATAGAAGCATTCCGGGCACTGGCCTTTCTGATAGATGAGGCAAGCCAGAAGCAGATAGCAGCTGTGATAACAGACCACATAGAAAAATCGCTTGACACGGTGCTAGGACACATCCAGACAGCATTGGAGGAAGTCTCAAGTGATCTATCATCGGCGGCAATATCAGCAACCAACACCATGGATGAATTCCACGATGAATGCCACAAGCTCATGGAAGAACTTACAGAAGCAGCAGAAGCAGTAGCAGAAACAGCAGGAGCTATGCCGATGCTGAAGGGTGCACAGAACGAGGACCCGGTGCCAGACGGAGGGGGGACATATGCGGACATGGCAAGGAAGATGGTACCACTAATGCATGCAGACACAATAGCGAGAGGGGAGATGCAGAAGCGACGGGTACGACTGGTGAAGGCGGCTGGGTTGGAAGTGGATGGGGTGGTTGAGTTGATGGAGAAGCAGCTGGTGGAGAAGGCCAATGTGGCACTGGACCTGATGGGGCTGCAGGCAGAGGACAAGCCTGATGGACGAGGTTTGTAGGAGCAACGAAGTTGAGAGGAGCTGCAGGGGGGGTGATGTATGAAATGAATTCTGAGGAAGCAGTGGAATGGCTGAAGGAAGGGGATGTAATGAAGGCATTCATGGCAAAAATGGGGTTAACGGCAGATTACAAGGCACAAACATACAAAGTGGTGGTGGACTGGGTGCCAGTGACATTCCACCCACAACAAACGGGAGCCCTGGAGTTGGTTGAACTATCAAGTGGATTGCAAACAGGAGCAATCACACAGGCAAGGTGGATCAAACCGATACACATGAGAAGCCTAGGACAGAAGTCAGCCCTTGCCATATTTGGTTTCTACACACGCGAAGGAGCCAACCAAGCAATAGGAAATGGGATGTTTGTAGAGGGGAAGAAAGTTTGGGCACGGAAACAGCTCCAAGAACCCAGGCAGTGTCTCAAATGTCAGTGCTTCAGTGAGCACAGAGCTGCAAACTGCGCATCGATACATGAGGTTTGCAGGTGTTGTGGGAAGCAACATAGGACGAACGAATGCCGCAGGGAGAACCAAGACACATTTGAATGTTCCAATTGCAGGACAGCGAAGAACGGGAAGCAGGGAGGACATGGTGCAGCGGATCGACAGTGTCCAGTTTTCCTGGAGCGCGTCGACCATGTGAACCGACTGTGCCGTGAAAATGGGTACAAGTTCTTTTGCACAAACGACCCAAGATCCTGGGAGACCCTAGATGTCAGCAATGTACACAGGAACTTTCGGGATGCAGCATGGCAGAGCAATGGACAGTGGCAGGGAGTGTGGATGCAGGGAGTGGCAGTAGATGGCAACCATAGGAGGGGACATGGGCGGTTAGCAGGAGGAGGATGTGGAGAAGGAGGAGGGCATAGGGAGGAGGACTATTGGGGAGCAGGGGACAAGGATTGGACACAGGTGGGAGCGAGAGGAGGAACAGGAGGTGGAACAGGAGGGGGTGGAGGATACAGGGGAGGCGGAATGAGCGGTGGAGGGTACAGAGAAGAGGGGACAGGCAGGGCAGGACACAGAGGTGGTGAGATGAGGGGGGGGTTGACAAACCGGAGCTATAGGCAAGGCATGCTAGCTGGACCAACACAGACAACACTACTGGAATCATGGCGAAAAGGGGCAGACAAATCTACCTGGGCAGACCAAGTCGATGCGCAAATCAAAACACAGAACAGGGAACGCTGCGGGGACGCAACAGGAAGCCAACCAACCCCAGAGGTAGTCCATGCCTGATACACCCGAACCATGCGAACCACAGCAGCTGCGAATTTGGCAGCAAAACCTGAACTGCTCCCTGGAGGGGCAGCTTGATCTTCTACAATCCCTTAAGGCTGATGACTATGACTTTGCAATGCTGCAGGAACCGCATATCGACCATTTAGGCTGGACAAGATCCAATCTCCACTGGACAGCCATATACCCCCGACCACATGTAAAAACTCCAAGCGCCATGTGCTCTGCAATTTTGGTAAATCACAAGATGGCATTGAACAACTGGACAGAAATCCTGTTCCCCTTGCAGGATGTGACTGGAGTTTGCCTATCTGGAGACTTCAGAATGATCTGCATAATAAATGTATATAACAACTGTGAACACAATGGGAGTGTGGAGGTGGTGAAGGAGTACATGAGAGGAGCAGTGAGGGGGCATGCAGCAGGAGAGAGGGTGCAGTACATTTGGTTAGGGGACTTCAATTGACATCACCCTTTGTGGGACGAGGAGCAGAACACCCATATTTTTACAAAGGCTGCGCTTGAGGCAACGTGACCACTGCTCAACATGGTTGCAAATATGATATGAAAATGGTGCTACCAAAGGACATACCAACGCTAGAAGCCAGCTCAACAAAGAACTACACCCGAGTTGACAACGTGTTCTGTTCCGCAACACTGTTGGACACATTTATCACATGCAACACTGACCCACAGCAGCGGCCACAGAAGACAGACCATATGCCAATACTTAGTTGCCTTGAGGTTGTACCGCCCCAAACAGACTTTGAAGCCAAATACAATTTCAAGTTGACAAACTGGGAGGAGTTCTGTGAAACATTGGAGGCTAGTCTCAGGACGCTACCAGAACCGGAGGAACTCACCACTGTGGCGCAGTTCCACACCACGATCGAACAATTAGATCGGGCAATCAAGACAGCCATCGAAAAACATGTCCCAATGTCCAAACACAGTCCATACTCAAAGAGGTGGTGGTCAAAGGAGCTGGCTGAACTGAAGAAGAAGAAGGAGAAATTAGCAAGGAAATCATACGAGAAGCGAGCGGTGGATGGGAACCCAATACACAAGGCTTTTCGCCAGGTGAGGAATGATTACTCGCTGGCCATATGTGATGCAAAGGCAAACCATTGGGCGGAGTGGCTGGAGTCGCTAGATGATGCGGGAGTATGGACAGCGAATCGGTTGGTGACAGGGCCAGCATCAGATGGAGGAAGAAGTCAAGTGCCAACCCTGCAAGTAAAAGACCCAATTACAAAGGCAGTTACACAGGAAGCACACACTAATGAGGAGAAAGGGGAGCTCTTCTACCAAATGTTCTTCCCCCCACGAACAGCAGCACCAGCACCAGCACCGAGCGAATTGTATCCTCCACCATGCTGGGAATATCAGTCAGTTACTGACGAACAGATACATCGTGCCATACGGAAGATGAAACCTTGGAAAGCCACAAGAACAGGCACAGTGCCCAACTCAGTGTTCATACATGCACGGGAACTTTTGGTTCCCCACCTCGGCCCAATTTTTCGCGCTACTGACTCACTCGAAGTTTACCCCAGTGATTGGAAGTTGACTGAGACACCAGTTCTGAAGAAGCCAGGAAAACCAGATTATATGGTACCAAACACATGGCGGCCAATAGTCTTGTCCAATGGTTATGCAAGGCTGCTGAATGGGTGTAAAACAGAGGATCTTGTACTGATGTGCGAGAAGACAGGCATTCTTCCACCCAACCACTTTGGAGGGAGACCAGGCAGGGCAACCACGGACTCGGTACACTTGATGGTGAAAACAGTGAAAGATGCATGGAGGAAAGGGGAAGTGGCCTTGTTGCTATGTTTGGATGTGAAGGGAGCATTCCCAAGTACGGTGGTGGATGTGATGAAGCATGAGATGTGTCTACATGGGGTTCCAGAAGAACATGTGGAATGGGTGGGGAGGCGGTTGGAGGGGAGAAGAACCACGCTCATCTTTGATGACTACAGATCTGAGCCTATCGATGTCGAAGATGGCCTAGATCAAGGAGATGCACACTCGCTCATAGCCTGGCTGATATACAACCTACTACTCCTACGGATCTTTCGGAAGGCCACAAAGGAGACAATTTTCACATCACACACGAGAAGCTCAGAGATATCATGAACAGGGAGGGAGGGATACTGGAGTGGGCGGCAACGCACAACTGTTCTTTCGGGATTGAGAAATTTCAGCTGGTGGACCTATCGCGACGGAAAATACAGGACCCCTTTCAACCACGCAAGCGGATACCAATACAACGAGTGGCTCTGATACTAAATGGGCAGAGAATAGAGTCAACTACATCCCTCAAGTTTCTAGAAATGCACATTGATAGAGAGTTGAGGTGGAAGGAACAGATTGCAGCAGCACTGGGAAAAGGGCAGGATTGGTTGGGGCAATGTGGCAGGATCGCGAGACCATCGGGAGGAGTTTCAGGGCGACACATGCGCAGGCTATACATCTCAGTGGTAAAACCCCAAATGCTCTATGGCGCCGATGTGTTTCTGGGACCAACACTGCAAAGCACATCCACTAAAGCCAGCAAAGGGGGATGAGCAGCGCTCAACAAGCTAGCTTCAGTACAACGAAGGGCTGCTATAATGATAGTGGGGGGGATGTGAACTTTGCCGACAGATTCAATCAACATTCATGCCAATCTATTGCCATTTCACCTACTAGTCGACAAAGTACGATTTCAATCTGCACTACGACTAGCAACACTCCCTGCCACACACCCCCTCCACAACCCAGTAAAACAAGCAGCAAAACGATTCATATGCAGACACCATACGCCTTTACATGAAATTATGCATGCATTCAAGTTGAAGCCAGAACTGATGGAGAAGATATCGGTGGTTCGACAAGAACCAAAGTGGAACCAAACCTAGCGCTACAAATTGCAGATAACAAGGAGGAGGCAAAGGAAGAGGATGGGGAGGATAGGGCATGGGCGAAGGTGTATACAGATGGGTCAGGGTTTGAGGGGCAGGTGGGAGCTGCAGCAGTGCTGTATCAGAATGAAACAGTGAAGAGCAGAAGGAGGATGAGATTGGGGTTGATAAAGCACCACCGGTATACGAAGGAGAGGGAGTAGGGATGATTCTGGGGCTGGAGTTGATCAGAGAGGAAATTGAGTACGCAGAACGGTACCAATGGGAGTTGACAACACATCAGCCATCATCGCAACACATTCAATCAAACCAGGACCTGGGGATTACCTCTGGGACCTCTTCCATCGATGACTGCAAATGGTGACCAACAAACACAAGGATATGGATCTGCTCGTCAGATGGACACCAGGTGTTAAATACTGATCCTAATGGAAGTCCGAGCGGGGACCGAGCGTAATACCGAACGTAGGGGAACAGAAGGAACTTGGCTTCAACTTGTAAGAAGTTGCGCCCTTCACTTGTTGCCAGTGTTCCAGATTTCGTAGTGAAGAGGAATCAAGTCGGGGACCGAAAGGAAGTCCGAGACAAGAGAGGACGAAACAAGATAGGAAGAGATTGAACTAATCAATATTCGAACTGGAGTTTACAAGCAAGGTAACTACGTTTATATACTAGTAAGGTGCGGGCATCGGGCATCCGATCGGGACCCGAGGTAAATACTCGTAGTAGATGTGAAGTAGGAAATGACAAACAGGAGTCTGTGAGGACAATCATAAATGACGAAGTAGCTAAAACTAAATATAGGATCGGAAAATAAGTCGGAGTCCGTGGAATGGACTAAGTCCGAGGAACGGGATGGAACGGAACGTAACACCAGGACACATCGACATAGAAGGCAATGAGGAAGCGGACAAGGAAGCAAAGGCTGCAGCACAATATGGATCCAGCCCAAACCAGAGCCTACCAGCGCCACTACGAAAAACACTACCTTGAAGCAAGTCAGCAGTCCAACAGGCATACCACAAGAAGCTCAAACAAGCAGCAGAAAAAGTGTGGCTAAAGTCACCATGGTACGAGCGCATGAAACAGATTGATCCCACACTCCCCTCTGCCAACTTCGCAAAACAGATGTCGAAAATGATGCGGAAACACACAAGTCTACTTTTCCAGCTGAGGACAGGTCACATCCCGTTGAATAAACATCTACATCGGATCCAGAAGATGGAGTCGCCAACCTGCCCATGTTGTCACCACCATGATGAAACAGTAACACACTACATCCTGCACTGCCCAGCCCATGGGAATGCATGACAATAAATGATACAGGCAGCAGGGAGGGATGCAAGAAACCTATCCAAGTTATTAACAGAACCAAAACTATTTCTGCACCTCTTTCAATTCATCGGCCACACTGGAAGATTTTGATCTGTCTTTGGAGATATCCCAGAACAGCCAGCAGAATGAAGAAGATATATTCCTCCACACTAATACTCTACATTACAGCGACTTTATGTCTACTACTTTATGCGGGATCCCTGCTACGGGCGTCACCACGTGATGCCCATAGCAGTTGCAAGGCATTCAAACTTTTCATAGGCAATTAGATAGGCAAGTAGTTACGGTTGTGTTTTTGTCTACCATATGGCATGCCACAATGGACAATAAACGAGGTTTCAAAAAATGAAAAAAAAAAAAAAAAANAAAAAAAAAAAAAAAACATCACCATGTTCCATATACAGTAGATCACATGACTACACAGTTTCTGAACTCAGCTCAAAAAGCTGGTCAGAATGGTATATAACATCACTATGTTCCATATGTGGTAGGTCACATGACTATGCAGGGGTAATTTCCAAACTCAGCTCAAAAATCCGGTCAGAATGGTATATAACATCACTTTGTTCCATATATAGTAGGTCACATGACTACACAGGGGTAATTTCCAAATTCGGCTCAAAAATCCGGTCAAAATGGTATATAACATCACTATGCTAAAAAGTCCGAGCAGAGTCCTAGGACGTCCTAGTAAATCCTAGTGTCCAAGTGGAGTCTGCTCGGACTAGGGGGGGGAGTGTAAAGTACTGAGTTTCGCATCAAAGACACTAACAAGAACAAATCAGAAACCAATTGATGTTGGAAAAAGAAGACTCACACATTGTTAGGATTCATGGTGACCTGGTTCTTTGTAAACCTAGCAGGATAGTATGAGAGATCAGTACAGTCAGATGTGAGGGGCTTGGTCCAACCATGCAGGGAGGAGCATCCCAAACCTATCCAAGCAGGGGCCCAAGGGAGGGGTAAAGGAATTTGCTGCTATATGTACCAATTCCAAAGTGACTCACTGCCACAAAAATCAACATAACATGTCATGAGACTTCAGAACACTAAGTCATGGTACTAGTGAATGCTATTCACCCACGTAATATGCAAACAACACCTCGGACTCTTTGTTAACATTGACATACTTCAAGTTAGGACGGTAGGAGTCTTCAAAGGCTCTTTTACAAGTTTTATGTAACATGAAGTAATGAGAACAAGAATTTACATAAACAGGATACAAAAATACTACTACGTCCCTGTACGTAGCTGAAGGTGAACCACCCATTGCCAGGTGCCTGTCATAACCTCTCTGTCCACCTCCCGTCGAGTTGCCTTGTAATGCCCATGCAGCCGTGCAGGTGGTGTCATGTGTGGGCATGCCCCATGTCACCTGGGCTGTTGTGGCTGGTCCCATGACTCCCATCGCCATCCCTCACTTGAGTGGTGTCATGGGGCTGTTGCAGTGGTGTCATCTTCATCTGCCCAGCATTGTTCATGCTGTGGTTGTACGTCATACAGTAGTTCTGCTCATAGAAATATAGTTAGCATTCTTAAAATTGAAAGAGAAAAAAAAATGATGGAGGTAACATCTCCCAGCCGTGTCACTCCCCCTGTCACCATCACAGCCTTGGTGGTGGCGATTGTTCTTGTCATTGCTGTGCCTTGCAAGCCCATCACATCAATGTGGTTCATGTTCCTGTTCTGTACGAGTCTGTTTGAACATAATTGTTAGTTGGGTAAAAAATAGTTGAAGAAAAAAGAAGACTTATCTGAGAGGCTCAAGAGACAATCTTCCTGAGCCTCTGCATGTGCATTTGCAGCCACTTGCCACTGTTGTGTCTTGCAACTCCCTGTGCATAGCTTGAAGAAAGAAAAACACACCTGGGGCTCAAGACACAGATGTGTCTTGAGCCCCAGTTGTCCTTGTTGCTGCTCCTGCTACCGTGGCAGTTGCTGTTGGATGATTTTGTTGCTGTCATTGTCATTGTCATTGATTAGAGCATATCTGCAACCCCCAAAATCAACAGTTTTTGAGGCTCACAATGCTCAGAAAGAGTTGCATGGAAGACTAGTGACTAGCCTGTACAGTGAATGAGCAGGACCATTAACTAGAAAGGTGCAAAGTCCATTGTGAAGTGACACTTGAACCTGCACATCCAGGTGGTTAGAGGGAGATCACAGGAGCTGCAGAATCTCCAGGTGAAGAGACATCTCAAGCACATCCACAGAGGGGGGCCTGGCAAGCCTAGATTTGAGACTGCAGGCAAATAAGTAATGAATAGGTTCCACTGCAAACAATGCAAGCCAGAATGGTAAAGAATTAATAGAGTGGCTGAATCTCCAGCCATCTTGAGCAGATCCATGGATGGGTCCAAGCATGGATTTAAAACTGTGTAACGAATCGCTCCAAGCTGCAAACAAAGTAGAACTTC
>QMFE01001397.1:462-12424 GCA_003314665.1 Tricholoma sp. MG77
CACATCACTCACAAACTGATAACATCACAAGGCCATGAGAGGATCAGCAGTGGAATTGACAACCAACAGAGCACATCACTCACAAGCTGAGAACATCACAAGGCCATTAGAGGATCAGCAGTGGAATTGGCATCCAACAGGGCACATCACTCACCCCCTGAGAACATCACAAGGCCATCAGAGGATCAGCAGTGGAATTGGCAACCAACAGGGCACATCACTCACATCCTGAGAACATCACAAGGCCATCAGAGGATCAGCAGTGGAATTGGCTACCAACAGAGCATATCACTCACTTGCTGCAAACATCACAGGTCCATCAGACATCAGCAGTAAAATTGGCAACCAACACAGCTCATTCCTTACAAACTAAAATCATTGGAAGGCAATGTGAGTATCAGATGGAACACTTAAAATTGGCACATCCCTCCTTACATTCTAAGATTATATCAGGGCCACCCATAGGTTTGGCAATGCATTATCAAAGAAGTACCCATATAACTTACTTTCTGTTATGTCAATAGAACATCAGAATGGTAGCAGATCAAGTTAATATACTATATGAAATATGGGCTTAGCACATACCCACTATTGAGAGTTCAAAGATCCCTTGTTCAACCTTCCTTGCTTCAGTCACATGTTACCACTTACACTCTGTTAAAGATCACCATATGTTAGTTCATACTTTCCCTGATTCTTCCAAGATGTTGACAATGGCTTACTTCCTGCATTGATAAAGGCTCAACTTGTCCTGCCATGGTTCCATAGTATAACTTACCAACTGAATTTCACAATACATGTTATCAATTATTTTCAGCTTTCTCTTCAGTGATGGTGCCACTCACATCCTTATTTCCACTATTAGTACTCATTTCTGTGATGATTCAGATCCATACTCACTGACTATAATTAGAGACAACCCAGAAATCATTAGTATGCAGTATGGTTGGTGCCCCATAAATCATATCATACATCCACATTTGATTTAACCTTCTTCATGACATGCCAAAAATCTTGGGGACAGTTTGGTAATTGCTAAATAAATGTTAGTTAGTTAATCAATGATCAATAAAGGATATCAATACTAACATCCAATACATCAAGTATAAGTTTTAAATCATTTGTTGCTTTCTCTGTTGCTCTAGTCAATATCACAGTGTTAACCCAGTAACCCAGTACCAATTCCTGCAGGTTAGTCATCAAAGTAGTTTGAGGCAGCAATTGGAAAACATTATCTCCTCCACTCCGAATCAAACCTTGAAGAAAATGGTAACACCAGTTCCTGCTAGCATATTCTTTGCCTCCAGTATAAAATATGCCGTCCTGGGGTGGTGGCGGTTGTTTAATGGCTTCCAGGCAATCAGCAGCAATGTTGACATGGCAAATAGAGTTGATGTATAAGGATGATGACCGTAATGATGTAGTCAAAAAGTCTCGGAGAGAGGTGTGAACTAGTGTGATAGGTCGGTTGTCATCCTCAGGGATTCTGAGTATGGCTTGGATTCCAAGTAATAAATCCAGAATGTTGGAGGTTTCAAGTCTGAGAAGAGTTCTAAGATCACTGATGGATAAAGGCCGTACCACAAGCATGATTGTGCCAATAGTTCTGGCAAAATATTCACCTTGTGGTGCTGCTGAGAATATCTGCTGGTATAGAGGGTCAAGACCAGTATGTGACTCTAATGCTGCCTGCAATGTAAGAGCAGGACTCCTCTTTTCATGCCGAACAAAATCCACAAGTGTAGAGGCAAAGATAAATGAGCCTGATGATTTCTTGACAAGTTCATCAAGCACCTCGGCAGAAGGCCATGGCTGTGGAACACCTTTCATAACCCGATACTTCTCCTTGTATATATCAGAGAAACGAGATTGAAAGACTGAGCGAATATCCACATCAGCAGTAAAGTCTTGAAGAGCCAAGGGATATATTGCCGAATTGGCAAAGGAAAGATTAAATGTTTGATGAATATGTTCCTCAACCCTGCTTGTAATGAAGAGTCGGAACGGAAAATGATTGTGTTGGATGGCAGAAGAAACGGCATCGAGAAATTCCCCAACCGAACTCTTGTCATCACACTCATCAAGAGCATCGACAATGATGACAATAGGATCAGTTAAACCTGCCGCAGCTATCACTGGATCTACAACCAGTCGCTTAAACTGATACTCGATGGTTTGTTGAAGAAGAAGCAGCAGCGGTTCCTTCTCCAGGACACTCTGAATGTAGGGCTTCATGGATGGGAGAGCATGAGATGCGAGCTGATGTGCAAGAGTAGAGATGAAGCGAATGATCTTGCTGCGGTCTCCAGTCCCTCGAAGAAAGAAGAAACTGGCACCAAGTTGGTTTTTGGCCGCACATTGATCAGCGACGGTCTGCGCAATCGCAGACTTCCCATATCCAGCTGGACCGCTGAGCCAACAAACTGGACGATCGCTTCCCTCATCGATCCACCGCATAATGCGAGCGATAATCTCCTTACGAGTACCTTTCATGCATCCAGCGATGCGACCCTTGCGGTTTTCCCCAGCGTCAGGAACAGGGTTGAGCGCCATCGTGAGATCTAAAACGAGGGAATTGCGGATCATTGAGCTTTGAATCAGTGTAATAGATATTTTGAGTCGCACCAAAGCTATTTGAAAGAACTTGAGTTATATTATCTCTGCCAATGCTATAGATGTTGCCGCCATGGATGTGCATGTCACGGTCAGCCGAGACGTTCACGCTAGAGTTGGAAGACATAGGTGAAAGTATCTGGAGCACACAGTGAGTTCAAGAAGTGCGAGAGTAGACTCGAAACGATGTTGGTGGCAAGAGGCAACAGCTCTGAGAACACGTGTCTAACTAATTGAGGCTGTGAACGTACTTCGAGGTCTTGTTCAAGCGAGGCTGCGGTCGCTCGAACACACCTTGCTCAACCCCTCCCCCCATGTATACAGCCTGTTGAATGGTTTGATACTGCCTTCCGATTGACTAGCCATGTACTAGGTCAGTTGGTCGCCTCCCACCGTCTCGTGGCCATACGAATTTAGCGGTTGTTGATCGCACTTGGCCCTTTTCCAATCTGTCGTCTTGCGCTACTATTTGCAACTACTCGTCTACGCTGTCTCGCCACCTAGATTTCGTGTTCTTGTCCAATTCGATCTCGATCTCCGTATGCTTTCCGTCTAACCTCGTTTCTCTCACCAGCCACCGCCTCTCCCTGTTGACGTTGCCCATGTAGCTTCCAACATAAGTCTCCGTTCTCTCCACCACATCGGCTGCTACTATTCGCGACATGTACTACCCTTATGATGCCAACTTTGTACGCCCCTCCATCTCTCATTCCAAACCTACCTTTTGCTAACTTTCCCTCTTCCAGCTCGTCTGTCGCTGTAGGCTGCACGCTCTTCCTTTATCCTTCTTATGGAAGGGAAAGAGGAATCACATAGCGTGGACCAGGAATGATTCAAACTTGGTGTCTTTCAGAGCATGTTCGATTCTACGTACATATTTGTATATTCTATCAACTCCAGGCTGACATAGCGATAGTCCACACATAGCGATTTCAAATTCTACATCCCTCAACAACCTCTTCATCGTCTAAATCAACAGTGTACTACACCGAAAGATACCGCTTCCGCATTCTCCGACCTTCGAACAACCTCATTTCAGCGTAGCTGCTATTGCTTTGATGACCACTGTCTCAGAATCCAACAATCATGCCACTAGTGCGACCTTGGGGGATGGCGCTTGGGGTGGATTCTACGAAAGGGTATATGCCGTTCGCACTGAATAATGACACGGTGGTAGTGCTGCTATCATGTACCTTTCCTTCACCCACTTCCCTCACTACATACATTACTCACCTAATTTGTACAGTGCGACATGAGTGCTCTCAGTAAAGATAGCTATGCAGACATGCTCGGCAAGCTAGTTCCTTGGTAATCTGCCTCTGGGATGATGGGTTGCAGCTCATCGGTACTGAGGAGCGCGAGGAGCACATATAGCATTCCACACTAATCATGATATTGGATGGGTGCCGCGATGTGGACACTCAAGCGCGCAGGCAAGAAGTTCCAGAAAGCAAGTAACATGAACTACGGTCTCAGTATGTTAGTCTGTTGTGTATAAGCACCTACATCCTGATGTGATTCTGTCGCAGCACTACCTTTGAACCTAAAGAAGTTCTTAGATTAGCTGGGGAGGAGAATGGGCCTGGAGAGCAGTGTTTCGAAGACAAGGCGATATGCATGGCGGATGGGGAGATGTTCGAGGAGAGTGGGAGGCGGTTCCGACCGTGGTATCGTAGTGGAAAGAATATGCATGTTGGCGGGATCATCTTGGTCATTGATCCAGATACAACTGTGCCTGAGGTGTGTCTGCTTCTCCCGTTCTTGGTTAGTCCGGGTCTTCGCATCCTCGTTGTCAATGGGGATTTCGACCCCGTTCACAACCATGATATTCCGCTTGCGCCCTTGAAAAGATTTCAACTTGCTCAACACATCCGGTTTCTCATCTTCAGGGAGCGGGGGAGGAAGGGTCCATTTCGTCCACCTGCTGCTACTTGTAGGGGAGACGCAGGGGGAGTATCTGTGTAGCGGCTCCTGCCGTGTTCAGTAGAGTATACGGACGAGGCAGGGGACACGAACTCCCAACTCCATCGGACCGAAGTGGCCTTTCAGGACGCCCTTGTTACTGAGACTGCGTCCAGTTCCGCGGGGCGGAGGTAAAGAGAAAAGGTGGGGCTCTGGGGAGGAAGAGGAGGCGCGAGAGGGGGGGCAGCTGTCAACAGAGGCACTGGTAAGGGAAGGCATCGGAGGGTCAGCTGAAAAGGCGTTTGATTGGTATTTGGGGTCGTTGCTGTGTAATGGGGGCGAGTGGACTTGTGAGGGGAGGGAAGTCGAGAAGGGGCAAGAAGGCGAAGCGGGCGCTGGGTGAGAGGTTGGGCGGGGAGGACGTGAGGTAGATGAGGTGGAGTTGCGCGCAAGGGGGTGTCAGGGGTTGAGGTGAAAGAACTGGAGAGATTGGTGAAGGAGATGATATAGGGAGGAGAGGTTGACTCTGGGAGAAGAGCCAATAGACCAATGGGAACACAAGAGAGAAAATGAGAGGCAGGTCTGCCAGAAAGGTCCGCTTCTTGATTTGCGCGTGGAAGCGAACATCGGATTTCCTTGAGTTCTGGTATATCCTTGGAAACAAATCAGACATGAGCCAACAGAATCAGACGTGCACACACACTCACTGGTATACAAACATCTAGCAGATGTACGGTCCCAGATGTCGGCGGGATACACTTCCTCAGATCCAAATGCAGCGCATTTGCACCTGCGAGTCTGCGAAATAGCATCCGCACATGCAAGGAACAATCACCACGGGAGATTATCGCCTAAGTGTATAAATTCTGCAAGAATTCGTTAGCAGTAGCTTGGTGGAATACGTAGAGACTTTTCACGTTCACGGCGGGTTGTTGGTTGGTTGCAAGTGCCAATGCTCGAACGTGATCGACGATTGATATTGATTTGTTGCCACTCTTGTTTGGCCGACACTCCTAACCTATGTAGGCTCTCGCGCCGAAGCCTCCATCCATCCAACCTGGTCATCACAACGCGATTTGAGAAAACTGGCACTAAGCATCGATTACGGCTTTCATCTCCCTTCCCCGTCCAACACGCTCCCTATCCTGCATCCGCTCGTCGTCCAACTTCGATACCCCCATCTTCGCCTTCGCCGTTGGCTCGTCATACGCGCAAGGGAAGTGCATGATCAGTTTTGATGTGTGTTGTCCGAGTCGTTCAGAGGCCCTCTCTCCGGGTCCATGTATGTAGGATATGGATGATTCCAGCAGTTTGGTGGATCGAGGATACGTGGATAAATGATAGCAGTGAGGGGAAGTGGAAGCATCTGCAATCCATGACATTTAAGTAGCAGATGCTGTTGATGGGCGTGGATGATAGTTTGGACGTCAGCGAAGCCGTGAGGAAAACTTCTTTCGCCCTTGTGCTACCTTCGGCGGATTTCCAGGGCCATATTGCATGAGCGTCACGCGTTAAGGCGGGTACTTGTTGGCGACGTTTGCCCAAAGTGATGTGTTGGACCTTCCCGTAGCGCGCGAGGCTTTCTGCGCCCTATATTCCCTCCTCTCTCGCTCCGACATACCAACTTTTGCCTTTCTCAAAGCAAATTTTTGCTCGTCGTAGAGAGTTATTAGGATTAAGACGTTGCGCTTTGCTCAAAGCCCCTCGCACATGCCACGTTTCTGATTGCAGATGAAATATAAGCAATGTTTACGAAAAGATACGAACCAGATGACAGGATCGCATTAACACGTCACGACAATGCTCGCCCTTGATGCGCAGCAGCCATCACAGAAGACGATCATATATCTGACCGCACTCCGTTCCCCGGGGTTTGAAGTGGGAGTGGGAGTAGAGAAGTCGAGCAAATCCCATGGTTCTTCCTAGTATGCCATCGAAGCGTACTAGATACGGTCCTCTCCATACTGGGGCGTTCCTGGCGCACTCTCGAACCAAGCTGTGCGGCTCCGACGAAACCACTGTGTGCGCTGGTCGGATTCACGGACACGGCACGGCTTGTTTTGGCAGGGTATGGGGTGGCTAGCCCATCATGAGATCGGGAGGGGAACAAGGATGGACATGGTTTGTCAGACCTAGGATTCTGTGTAGTGGGATTGTGGTACGGAGGAAAGGCCGTTGCGATGTGCACGGCAGTCAGCGCTTGGGGGCAGCACGAAGTCTTTTAATTGGTTTTTGTTACGCTTCGTTTCTGTGGTGGGGTTGGAGTTAGGTGAGGTATTGGCTGTTGCTGAGTGGAAGTGAGGATGTAGATTCGTTATCCGCGTTGATTGCGGACTTTCGATCAGGGGCAGTCGCGCCAGGTATAGACGAATGGCACTGCGGGGAAAGTGGAGCTGGAGTTTTGTGAGGATGCATGCGCAGGCTTGGAGAGGCTTGGGGATGCGGGGGGTGTAGCCGCTGAACCGACTTGAATCTTCGGGAGAATAATTTGAGAGGCGTCCACGCAGATCTCGAATGCGAACTTGACTCTCTGACTGCCCGAGTCAAGTCAATAGGCTCGATGAATATCCATAGAACAGAGGTTCAGTCGAAAATCTGGACTTGAATGTAGTTGTATTGTCTTCAAAAGCGCTGAGTCGCATAGAGAAATGCAATTGAATTCAAATCATCATGATCATCAGTCTACTCGGAGTTGACAAGAGAAAAGAGTCGCCGGCGATCAAACTTGAAGTTTCGTTGTTTCTCCAACTTACCGACGATGGCACCGCACCCTTGAATTGACCAACTGCATACTAATACCATAGAAGAAGATTGCTCTTTAGTCCGGCATACCTGGTTTTAGGTTCCTCTTGACCACAGCAGTCAAAGTCAGGTCAAAGTGTCACGGTGCACGCCTATTAGCACAGGCTACGTGGCACGATCTTGAATTTGAAGCTGAGGTGCTTCACGCTCGTTGCGGTCGCAAAATCTCAGTTTAACGATGTAAGTTGAACTAAGCGTGCCTTTACTTTCCAAGTCTAAACACCCCACGAGTTAGATTCCGAGTTTGACCGCGCGCTTACGATCTTCAAGATATGGTGAAAGTAGCGTTACGAAGGAGGAGGAGTGATGCGGCGTTCGAGGCACACAAGGAAACGGTTCGGGATGCCGCTCTCCCCCAGACATCCCCACTCATCTTGGCCTTACAGTACCATACGCATGCGACGTCACCATCAAGCTATGTCAAACTAATTTTGGGCTTGATCTTCCTTGCTTTTATATGTCTTCTATACCAAGTGTGTGTTCAGCTTGTTTAAACACGTCATTTCTGTCAACATTTCACAGAATTCGGAGATCGTGAACAATTTTCGCCGCCCTTCGGTTACTCTCCGCACTGAGGAATGGAATCCGACTCCGGGAGTAAAAGGGCCTATCGACTTTTCCGCAGACATTGTGAAGCGAGATGCAGTGGTCGAAGCTTTCAAGGTGGAACCTTTTGCATTTGCCTTGGTCTAGTGTTCTGATTGTTTGTATAGCACGCTTGGTCGGCATATGGTATAGCATTGTTACGTTCTGTTCTGTGTCGAGCTCATCGTTTTGTTGTAGAGAGAGATGCTATGGGGGACGACGAGTACAAACCCATCAGCAGAAAAGGTACCAACTTGACCGAAGCGGGAGGCATTGGGTATACAGTGGTCGACTCCATTGACACCATGCAAATAATGGGTCTTGATGAGGAATACAAGCGAGCCAGAGCTTGGGTCGCCAATTCCCTATCTTTCGACCGTAATGGACGCTTCAATACCTTTGAAGCATGTTCTTCGTCTTGCCCTTCCTTGACAATTCTAACACACGTACAGGTAACGATTCGCGTCCTAGGAGGTCTCCTGTCGGCCTATCACCTCTCCTCGGGAGATTCGCTATATCTCGACCGTGCTATCGAACTTGCTGATCGCATGCTTCCGGTCTTTGAAACACCTTCTGGACTTCCGCTCTCTATGGTCAACCTTGGCCTCCGCCAAGGTGTTGATGCACCAGATTCTCCTGGTATAGTAAGCACTGCAGAGGCTGCAACACTGCAATTGGAGCTCCGGTATCTCAGTTTCCTTACTGAGAATGATGAATATTGGGACAGGGCCGAAAAGGTATTCTCCTTTGGCGTTTTAGGCAACAGGGCTGCTTATGACTGGTCAACAGGTCATCAAAATCATCAGAGCTGCGAGGATTCCTTCGGGTTTAGCTCCAATATACCTTGGGTGAGTCCATTACTTCAAACTTACACAGCCTCTCCAATCATATGCGTCGTCAGGGCACAGAGTGGTCAATTCCTCATGTCTCCGATCCGTCTGGGATCACGTGGAGATTCTTACTATGAATATCTGCTGTACGTCTTCCGTATGTGTTTTAACCTTTCTTTCTAACACTTTACATGTAGCAAACAGTATCTCCAAACCGTAAGTCTAACAAAAATAAATACACGATGAAATCCCTCACGTCTTTTCACGGTGTAGAACCGCACAGAAGATATGTACTGCGAGGTAATTGAAAACGCGACATCGATATTCAGATCGCTAGCTAATCACTGCCCCCTCAGATGTACGAAGATGCGATGCGCTCGGTCCACGAAAACCTTATTCAAAAAAGCATGGGAAAGAACCTGACATACACTGCTGAGCTCGTCCCAGACCGTCAACAAACAGGACAATTGTACGTCACTCCTCTTCAGTACAAGGCAGCACTCCCTCTTATCCGTACGCCGCTCAAAGAGAATGGCGCCGATCCGCTAAACAAGACCACCTCGTCTGCTTCCTGGGCGGGTCCCTCATGCTCGGCGCCACCACCACACAAGCACAGAAATACCCCGTTTCTGTCCCACCTTCCGCAGCGGAGCTGTCTAAAACTGGCAAACGGGACTGGATGACAGGTTTTGAGCTCATAAACACGTGTGTTGACACGTATAAGAACACCGCGACGTGGGTCTCAGTTCTGATTTGGATCAATTTTTTGCGCCTTATCTTCTGCGTAGTGGGCTGTCGCCGGAAATTGTGTATTTCCACACAGAAGACGACAAAGCGAATGGGTCCGGTGGACAAGACTGGTATATCAAAGGCGCACGGTGGGCTCTTTTTGTCGTTCTATACCCTATGCTGCTCACTCTTTCCTCAGACCTCCTGGTGAACATCCACCGTACGACGCCCGGTATATCCTCCGGTATGTAGAATGTTTGTGTATTTCAAGACATAAACCTCTTGACGACCAAATCCAATCCCTAGTCCAGAAACTGTAGAGTCTCTCTTTATTGCCTTCCGCCTGACTGGCGACGTGCGGTACCGGAACTACGGCTGGGAGATATTCCAGGCAATCGAGAGGTATTGCCGTATCGAGACTGGGGGATATGCAAGCATCTTGAATGTTGATGATGTAGGGAGTAAATTGGAGGACAAGATGGAGACGTTCTTAATGGTTTGCCTGTCTTGACACTTTCTGGGCAGCTCTCACTGATGTTCTTCTGGTGGCAGAGCGAGACGCTAAAATATTTGTATCTGCTATTCTCGGATGCTAGTGTTTTGCCACTGCATGGTGAGCTGTTTGACCTGTTGATTGAAAGTGTTTTCCTGACATTCCTTTCTTGTTGGTAGAATACGTGTTTAATACAGAGGTACGTGATCTCGGGATTTCCTGGTGTCATTCAATGAACAACCTTTGATGTCAGGCTCATCCATTGCCAATATTTACGCCAGGGAAGCGGCGGTCATTCCTTTAGGGTTATGTTTGCTATCGCTCATTCCATTTATTTATTTCATGCTATCAGGCTATTAAGGGAATATCACCATGTCTGAAGCTCCAACTTAATATTGCAGGATATTTATTTCCGTTTCACCTTTACCGACCGTCTATCTTCAAGACCGACGTCTGAGAATACCTTTCTCTTGATTGTTGTGGGTTTTATGTCGTTAATAACGACTATCTTCTTTTCGTCTTCAACGTCGCCCCCGCCCTCCTCAGCTGCCATCGGCTCAACCTCACTATTCCTCCAAGTCTATCACCAACCGATCACTTTCATCTGTTATCATTTGTTAATCCTTTCTACTTCTCAGGTTGAGGTTGTCCCTCTGCTTTTTCGTGATCGTGTCATAATCACAACTACCACGACATCCGCTTCCCTTTGCGTACAAAAACACCAAAAAGAGGTGTCCATTGTCGTCCACGGTTTCGCTTAGCGACTGCGACTGCGCCATGAGGTAAGTGCCAGATACTGGCCATGGCGAGGCGTAGATATTGGCGCGTCCTGGCAGTGTTCCCGCTGTTTTCCTTCGCGAGTTCTCCAGTTTTGTGGTGACGAGCTTAGTGCTGGTGTCAATCCGACGGGGTTTGCGGCTTGCTGGGTCGTGTCAGCTTATTGTTGCCTAAGATCGGCAGTATTGTCGGATGATGTCGGTGAGGGTCCAGCGTGGGACCCTCAGTTGCCATAGATGTGATATTCTCAGCTCGTTGTGGTGTCTGAGGTGGGGGCAGGTCATCTGCCCCCATCTGTAGTCGTTCGTCGCATCATTGTTGCCGTTAACATTCGATGAATTCGCCGTCAGAAGTCTTGGTCGGTGTTGGCTCGAGCTTGGTGCGAGATGGTTGCATAAGCAGAGGGTGAGGCAATAGTTAATAGTAGAGTAATAAGCTTCAGATGGCCGGGAAGCTCAAAAAAATGTAACTGGTGTAAGGGAGGGCTGATACTTGAACTTATGTCACACCACACAGAGCTCGACCAGTCTAGTCTGCTATGTATATATTGTAACATTTGTTGTATACATGACTTTCAGTGTATTGTCATATTATGAATTTCTCAGATCCCTGCTTCAAGTCCAGAGCCTGCTACCGAGGCCCAGCTCACAATATATCAAAACCTGAGCTGGGGCTTGTACATCTCTACCAGTGAGTCATAGGTTTCTCCTTTGAAAGCTTCCGACAAAGTTCAACAGACTCCAAATTGTAAGTGAGGGCCTCGTCATCTTGATTGAGGTTTTGGAGATTACTAACAGCGAGGCCATGAAGCGACAATGTCAAATGAGGACTGTATCTTGCAGGTTTCTCCTCTGCAAGCTTCCGACAAAGTTCAACAGACTCCAAGCTGTAAGTGAGGGCCTCGTCATGTCGACCGAGGTTTCGGAGAAGAAATGCAAGGTCGCAGAGTGATGATGCCAAATCAGGATTGTATCTCACAGGTTTCTCCTCTGCAAGCTTCCGACAAAGTTCAACAGACTCCAAGCTGTAAGTGAGGGCCTCGTCATGTCGATCAAGGTGTCCAAGATCAACAGCAAGGCTGTGAAGTGATGATGCCAAATCAGGATTGTATCTTGCAGGTTTCTCCTCTGCAAGCTTCCGACAAAGTTCAACAGACTCCAAGCTGTAGGTGAGGGCCTCGTCATGTTGATCAAGGTTTCCGAGATAAGTTGCAAGGTTGTAGAGTGACAAT
>QMFE01001399.1:0-10039 GCA_003314665.1 Tricholoma sp. MG77
CTCTTCCATCCGCGAAAGTCAAACATTTTGCTTCCGAACTCGGGCTATCGACAGCTTAAGGGGGAGTGTTGGATTATCAAGCATGACTCGCCCGAACGGGTAACCCCGCCAACCCGCGTTTTTACCTACTTTTCCGGATCTTATTGCGCAGCTATGCGCCACTATGCCGACTCCATGATGTGTTTGTATTACTTGCAAATTCCTTTCATATTACTACATTGCTATTGCTCTCGTCGAGAGCCTTTCCTTTTGTTCTCTCATTGTAGTTTAGCTTACTTTACTATTTGCTACAAGTACTGCTGCGTGGACTCGTCTCCCCTCAGTCGTTTGGCTACCGCTTGCGTGTACAAACACTGAGGTGAGATCATTACTTACTATGCTTATCTTTTCGTACTCACCGTTGTACTTCTAGCTCTATTATTAGGTGAATATACTCTAGTCGTTTGGCTACCGCTTGCGTGTACAAACACTGAGCTCTATTATTAGTACGGCTTAGTTCTACGTTCGTTACATCACACTCACGAACACCGGGCCATGACAGATGTTTAGTTCCTCACAACCAATACCGAGATGGGGGTATTGAATTCGAGCACGATTTGGATCTTGAATTCGGACACGATTCGAATCTTGAAACCGAGTCCCCAATTTAGACTTTTGTTGACAGATGATTCAAAGTTCCTCACCACTATGTACCGAGATGGAGATCTTGAAATTCGAACACGATTTGAATCTCGTATATTTGCGTGAAAGCCTCTTCTCTTTTATTGGCAGAAAGTCTGCCCACACTTCAGCTTGAATGCCTTCCAAAAACATCCCCCCTCCTAGCACGCAGATACTGGGCTTGGACCCGTCCGACCAACTACTTACGGCATTGAGGGATGTCGCCCTCATTGGCAGCCATGCGTTGAGCAGCGGTGTGCCCAGCGCAAACTATGCAAGTCATCAAGTGCGTGTACTAGTATATCTGTTGGCCCGGAGCTTCGTACCTAATACTAACCACGAACACACCCAGAACTTTGGCGTCGATTGAAACTTTGAGGCACAGCTTGGACTGTTTCAGCGTGAGTATCGATGAAATTGCAGTGGTGGTTTTCGTTTGATGGTTCCCCTATAGGTCAAATCGAATATTGCCATCCGGGAAGACTTGAATCAGGAGACATATTGCAAGCTTTCTAAGCCATTGCACCAGGACACGAACGCTTAGCAGAGGTTTATCAGACCCTGAATAGTGGGCAACTTGGAATGGCTCAGTGCGAATATGATCGGGGGAAAGCAATACATAACTGGTATATATCAAAATAAAGGACACACTGTTACATACCGATAGTGAACGTTCCGCTTTATAATAGCTATAAGTCTGGAAGAATTCGATTTGGTTGTGATGAGCTGGGGTCAAAATTTTCACATACCTGTGTTTGCACTCGCCCTGACTGGCGCCTAAGTAATACCAGCGAAGGTTTAACCACTGATGATCGGTGAGCCACAACATTGACTCGGACGTGTGGCTGGGAAGGTTCAATGGCGTGGAATACAAGCGATCGCCAAGTTCCTTATGGCTGGACATTAATGGAATGAGAAGGGATAAATCTTATTATGGTCGAACATTACTTATAGAAGCAACTCGACCACACGAGAAATTGATTATCCATATTAAAGACGATGATACGGAATACCGTTGCAAATTTGTCCTTCAACTTTGACCGTGGTTGGATGGAGAGAATCGCCACTGCTTAATGCCCTTCAAAAGTGACTCCCATTCGAGCACGGGGATTGGACCCGTCTGGACCTGATACATACAATATTGAGGGATGCCGCCCGCCTTTTACCTACACTACAATTGATTATGTAGGTGACAAGAAGCATAATCTAAAAAGGGAACGAGTCAACTTTTTGTATCACACGACGCGAAACTTCTTTGTGTGGAGCGGTTACTGGAGGGAAGTAGTATTCCAAGTAGCCATGGGAGATAAGACGAGTATCACGAAATCGAGAAATATACGTCCACGCTCCTCTATACTGGCAGGACAACAACGGGGGAGTAGCTCCCAACGCGGATTATTCCCGAAACGTCATGCGATGGTTCCAGCGCACGGGGGGGCAGGCCGCTGGTCACGATTTGGGTACCTACAAGGTACCTATCAATATATCATTTGTCAGGATTAACAATGCCGAACACTAAAAGGGGAAGCATACGAAAACGAAAAAGGTATAGCTCGCCACATCACTATTCTGCACTCCACAGTGGCAGAAGACCGATTGGACAGGGCATGCCAGAGACTCGATGCCGATGCTAGCATAGAGGATTTGCAAGTATGAGCCTCTCAGACCGGATGAGTGGGCTCTCTTTACTAGTAATGCGGATGATACGAGAAACTTACCGGAATAGTCGACTGGCAACATGCCACATGTGAGACGCATTCAAACGTGGCACACGCACGAGTCTGACACGAGAGCCATGAACCAAGGGCACGATGCGCGAGAACCCCAGATACCCGCCGGCACCGCTAACGAAACAAGGAGGTTTTACACCGAGGGCTGGAGCAGCGTTGGGGATTCCCGGAATGAGATATACTTACTATTCAAGAATAAGTCGTTCAGTACAATGTAATTGGGATGGAATATAAAAAGAAGCTGAAGGATCAAATCACAAGCGGGACCTCCTTCCACCTGCCCTCCGATTTCACATCAGCCAAATGTAATGACTGCCGATGGGTGGGCCACAGTCGATGATTTGGAAGATGAAGCGGAGGGTGTCGATGTGCATGAACCGCTCACTATCCACCAGGATTCTTCTGCATTCAAAAGAACAAATAACCATCGTATGACCTACTTTTCTCAAGCCTCAGCTAGGGATTAGGCGATTGACGAAGTTAAAGGGTTTTGGGTGGTGACGCGTCACACGAAGGTGATGTCAGGGACGTGGCTAGAGCTCGAGGTATGCAGGTATCAATACATGTCGCTGAGGCGGTGGTGGGTAATGACTCAAGAGTGATTCCATTATCATCGGGGTACCAAGGTCCTATAAATGGCATGTTCGTCAATATTATACATGTACGATGAGATCAAGCAGCGTACTAGAGTTGGCCATGCAACCCGCCCGCATGCGAATCACATCCAACTCTGGGCACGGGCATGAACTCGGCAAGAAACCAAAGAAACGCCTCCACGCCCACGTTCCGGCACTTAAGAGAAAAGAGGAGGGATTTACCCGACCATACATGCATCTAGAACCTGTCAGCATGAAGAATTTGAATGTCTCGATGTTGATGAATGTCTTGATGCACGTCTGTTCAGGAATGAGGTCAGTACAATGGGAATTGGGATAGTGCGAAAGTACAAACTGCCAAATCCCATAGCAAGCCCATCATCCCATCAAACAATCAACACGATCGCCCGCAACTAAGGCCAAGATATGATTGACGATTTTACATGCGATCTAATGACATGGGCGGCCGCAGTCAATGGCCTGGCATGTGAAGGACAGTCAATGGGCATGGATCGCCTGCATTCTCGGATCGTACGCGCTAAATTTCGAGAGACAATATAGGGGCTTGTACGGTGCAGAAGCATCCCGCCGTAAATCCAGATTTCAGCCCTTTCCCTTATGAATGACCATCCGGCATATCGTGAGGGTAGCAGCAGATGGTCAGGACACATAAACCACTCGTCCACAGAGTAGTGTGTGCGGGATTCTTGTCGCAATACCGTGACGATTAAACCAGGCCGGAGACTTGATGGCTGCTGGGACAGCGCGCTAGTAGCCTAAGAATAGACGAGCGGGTGTGATTTGAACTTTATATACATAGCCATAATAATAAGAGGAGGAGGAAGAAACCTGCTGGCCGCATGCAAATCACGTTGAACTCTGGCACGGATATGAACTCGACACGAGCCAGAGAACCACCCCCCATGTCCCAGCACTAAAGAGGAGGGATTCGCCTCGAGGGTGTTCACAGCGTGCCGGGGGAACCCGCGTAAATGCATTCAGAAACCTGTCGACATGGAAATGACTCTATCATTCACGCATGACCCAAAAGTTAATAGATCACATGTTAGAGACGGGGGTGCGCTAGGAACTTACAAAGAAACAAATATGAGATGTCGGAAACTACCTCTTGTAGCCACCCGCAACTCAGCTGAGCCTGAGCTTGCGAGAAAACGCAGTTAATCGCGGCATTAGTAGAGAGTATTTGAAACCTTCACCATGCATTTGGACCGGAAGTTGCCGACGTCATCCTACTCTCTCCGGCCATTCCGAGTCCAAGTTACATACACCACCGTAATGTCAGTCAAATTCATTAATCACTTTATTGTTCTTATCGTAATTATAGAGACAACAGTGTAAGTAGATAACGTGAACGGTGAACATGAAGACTTTTCGGACTTGTTTCGTACATACATTTTTCAATCTAACAGCCCAACCGAACCCCAGTAACTAACCCATAGCTCGACATCCTTAGCTCCGATGAGGACCAACTCCCTCATCGTCTTGCTAACACTCTGTGTTTTATCCGTCGCAAATGTCGCAAGGCCCCCAGTTTCCGCACCAACCCGGCCCTTCCGACTCATGTCGAAGTCAGCTTGTGAGATTGCCCTGAAAAACTCTAATAATTTGATCGCAGGCTTCAACACAGTCAGCTCTAGTCCGCCACAATAAAGTAACAGGATGGACTCACGACGTCTTTCATATCGTCTTCGGACGCTGACTTTGCGCGTGTCTCTACCAACGAGAACCATTCCTGGAATGACACGGTACGAAGCGCGTTCGTCCCCAAGTTCCGCTGCCGTGCAACTGCTTCACCAATAGGTATAATCGTATCTTTCCACTCGACAGGTCTAGGATGCACCAGATTTAACGCAACCGGAGGTCGTTCTTTCCCAAATGCGATGTCGAGAATCACTCCTGAGACTGCATGCATAGGAATCCATGAAATTGTCTAAAATGTTTGCTCTATCAGCCAGGCTTCAACGATTTTTCGGAAGAACACGTACTCCAGAGGCGGTGGGTATGGCGCCAAGTGCCAGACTTGATTTCACCAGGATCGGTATCCAATCGCTTGTTGCCCAAGCACCGTTCGGCATGCCCCCGCTGATTTGACCGATCCTGAACGACGTCACTTGCAACCCACTCATAGCAAGAATCTTCAACAAGAACGGTATTCAGTGATCTACAACTACTCGCACAGAAAAGTACTTGCCCGTTCTGAAACATATTTTCCCTCGCCGTATCCGTTTCCAACTGCGACCGCGGCATCGCTTACGACCTCCTCTGGGAAAGGACCATCACTGTGCACCCAGTGGGGTAGGGTTTTCAGCCATTTAAATGCTGAAATGTGAATTTCCTAACATAAATGGCTGAATTAAGGGTGGATGAATCTGGGATGAATTTTCATACCATATATTTAAGCCATTTAGGGGATGGAATTCATTTATATTATTTTACACAATTTTCATATGTCAATGGGATGAAATTTCATTTCATAAAAGAATGAAATATAGGGGATGTTTTTAATCTAACAGGAAGCATCAGGAAAAACCTCCCAAGGTAATTAGCTACTAATTGGCTGAAAATGTCACAAAACTCAAAAATGTCCTTAATATGGCGGAAATGTGCCATAATTTTTGATCAATTTTGTTAGCGGTGGATAATTATCAGTAAAACTAAAAGACATTAAAGTACGTGTGGGGGTCTTTGAATGAATTGAGGAAAAAAGTAGGGCAAGAATCAAGGATGTTGGAAGTTGTCCAGTCTGATGGTACAGCGGGGCCCATTTCGGCAGCAGATGCGTGCTCCGTTCCGCTAATGAAACTGGGATGATGGATACAATTCTACCTCCATCTTAGCACTAGCATACTAAAAGCATAACTTAGGTAGGCTGTTTAACAGCAAGTTGCCACTAGTGCCATCTTTGCATATTAATACATGAATTTCATGAAATTGTATTTATGAATTTCGTGGCAACACATTGGGATCACGCTTCGGGCTTGTGGGTTAAGGACTATGAGTCTATGATCCAGCCAGTGGTCGGTAAGTACTACTAGTATTAATACTATTAAAGTAAGTCGACGATCCGAATCACGGAAGTGGGAATCACCGGCCCTCAAGCAAAAACCACATGTTGGTTGAATTGCAAACGCTCTCATTGTTCTACCACTACCCTCAGCCTCAACTCCAATGCCCGCCACCGAGAACGATACCTGAGCCGCGTCATCCTGCCAGCTCATCACTCACCGCCACGACGCGCTGCTCCCATCTCACCACCACCTCCTCAACATCCAGCACGGATGACGCCGCCAGAGGCTTCAAACAGCCAATGAGGCATGAACCACAGGCCCAAAGCGACGTCAACATCGTTTTGGGGCCAGGTAAGTTCTTCATCTTTGTTTCACTTCTAACTAACATTTTTTCGTTGATTTAGGTTTTGACTATCTTACAATGACACGGTGGGCTTGAGATGACCCACATACGGTAATGGCAACTACAAAGATGACAGAGGGGCCAAAACCAGGGGCGGCGAAGAGAGCCGATGGCCGCAAGAACAAGGACGACGACGGCAACAGATGGGAACGGCAGCAGCACTGCCCACACCAGGTACGAACCAACCACCACCTGTCCACCACCTCCACTGACCGCTCTCCGGAAAGCTAGCACCCAGCACCACCACGATGGGATGCCACCAACATGGATGGGTGACCAATACGACGGGAACCAGCGGCACAAAGATGGAGGTATGGTTGTTGTGGTGTTCCACCCCTTTCCTCTTCTGATTTCTTTGCTTGCAGTGGTTCAGACAGGGTGCCCACCATTACGGCGCATCAGGCTCTTGATGGACTGGATTGGGATAATATGGTTGTTTTGGATTAGGGTGCTGTTCTAGGGTATTGATCTTTAGTGTAGTCAATGTACTTACAATTAATATACCTCATTGTGTCACCAGTCACCCACTGAATTGAGCAAGAATTTGAGAAAATGCATATTTATTGGTCACTAAATAGCTGTTAATTAGCCAGATTATCCCGCAAATTATCACTTTTTGAAAGGGAGGCTAGAAAATCGTGACAATTATCATTAATTTCACTAGCCTCCCTAACGGCTCTAATTATGTGGATTATCCACAAATTACCTCCAATAAAAACTAATTAGCTTGGAAGGTTTTTCCTGATGAGGTATGAACTTCATCCGAAAAACAGGATGTTTCTGTGCATGATTTTCTGACATCTAGGGGATGTTTTTAATCCAAAAGGAGAGTATGAACTTTATCCAAAAAACAGGATGTTTCTTGTATGTGGTTTTCTGACATCTAGGGGATGTTTTTAATCTAAAAGGAGGGTACAAACTTCATCCAAAAGACAGGATGTTTCTGTCTGTGATTTTCTGACATCTAGGGGATGAGTGGGGTGTTGGTTTTTTTACAACTCTAAAGGATGTTTCCATCCAAGTCAGCATGTGAAGAGCAGTACTTTCCTGCCTCCAGGTAGGGTCTCCATAGCCTGAGTAAATCTGAATGCAAAACAACTAGCAGTAGTAGAAATCCATGCACTCTGACCACTCTCATGACAGAATGGAAGTTTAATTGTATTCAGCTTGTGCTAGTGATTTACTTCGGTCAATAATGGACCACTTGCTATGGTCCATAATGCGCCCAACTACACATTTTACCTGATTGAGGTCAACAAATTCTGTGGGCCCCAAGTCTTCATAATAGTTGATCCTGCCTTGATTAGTGGCCGGCTCCGAAATATTGACCTGATTGATGAATGCATAGATGAAAGAATTGGCCTTAATCTTATGTATAGGGAAGTGAGGGATATTGACAATGATGAAGCGGAGGATTTGCCAAAAGAAATCTTGCAGCTCAAACTCCGGTGCTCTACATGGTAGATGAGCGAATTTATCAACAGCAAGTTGATACTGGAGTACAATTAAGTTAATACGCATGAAATAGTTCAGTGGGGGGCTTACCCGGACAAATGACATATCTCGACTGTCAGATCTGAGTGGAACAAAGTCACGGGCATGCATAGTATCACCACCCTCCAGCTGACACACTCGGCCATATTGGGCAAATCGAGTATTCTGGGGTATAAGGTCCCGAATAATTGACGCAGACTTGTTAAAGCGAGTGGCTAGGGCGGCAATGAGCTTTGTCCTCAGAGGAGCGGAAAGGGTTTCCACAGGTCCCTTGGGTGGGGTAAGAACATATAATGGATCTAACCCACTATGATAAGCGAGCGGGTTCATTGACATAACTAAAGACTTACATGAAGGCAACTTGACATCTGTATCATGAGAGACAGGAGGTATGAGCCTAAGTTCCTCATGCAAGCCATAGAGGAGGGTTATGTGCGTCAACTGTGCACAGGAGGTAACATACTTGTTGATGCTTGCATAGGGAAACCGTCGACTCCTGACATTACGGAGGATGTCACCACAATGGCGCTCCATCGGGAATGCCCAATAAGCCCAGACTGGACCCATAGCCCTGATAGTTGGCGCAATGTGCAGCAGTGCATGGATGGTGATGGGACAACAAGCCACGCGCAGTGGATCATATTGGTAGTATAGACTGTTGACCTATCAGATAGCATCCTGCTGGCAACAAGAAGCGCATACCATTCATACTTCTGTACCTAGCTCTGGAAACCTCTCTCAAGGTCATTAACTTGATCTTGGGTGATTTCAAATTCAAGGCAGAGTGTTAGCAGTTGAACTAATTCCATGAAGTGTTTGTAGTATCACGTACGTGCAAATTGGCCTTTGAGGAGAGTAGGGGCAATGTATAACGTCCAGATTGAATGAGTTTCGGCAGTCATCTGTGCCTTCTCTGATGCTATATTCAGAACCCTAGAGCCAAACGCTGCAGGGATAGTTTTCCCTGCATTCATGGTGGCCTCTCCAATAGCCTCCCATACAGTCGGCCCCACCACATAGCCTTCGTCATGATGGGAAAGATCTTTGAACTTTCCAGTCCAGAAGAGAATCAGATTGGGGATAAGATTGGTCCATATGAGATGCATAAAATCGTAAGGGAAGGACATGGGGAAAGAGAGGGAGCTTAAGGTGCTGAGCAGCGGCAAACCTTTGATGCCGTACTTGGTTGTGAGGCATTCAGAATCTGCATTGGTTGCGGCATACTGGAATTCCTTGCCTGTTCCATGAATGACGCGTGATTTCGTAGTGGAAGCGCAGATGGGTCGTATTGCTCCTGTGAGTCTGGGAAGCCATCGCGGCACAAAGGAACATAGAATGTGGACTCCCTTAATTGTACACATGTGGCATGGAGAAATTGTGTTGTGGCCTTTCATGCGCATAATCATTGAGACTGCAGGTATATCACCAAAGACGACGATCAGATATGCATGTAGGAGGAAGACGACCTTGGTGATCGCATCAAAAGCAGAAACACCAATCTCGAGCTGCAGAAGTTCCTGGACTAGGGGCTATAAAAATGAATCGAAGTCGCAGGGTTTCTTTGGTCCAGGGATCACTCCGATCGAAATAATGTTCCGCTTGAGAAACCGCTCTTCAGGAGGGAGGTTATAATTGAATAGAATGATTGGCCATGCAGTCTTGGTACGGCACTTGAAGGGACCAAAACCATCTTTGGATAACCCAAGTGCAATGTCGTGAGGATCGGAAAAAAACCATGTTGGGAGCTCTTCATCGCCGATCGTGATAAACGTCTCCCAGAGTGAGCGGTAATGGGTGCTGTCAAAAATATCGGTTATTTTCGTCGGGTCATCTTCACATTTGGACCGGTACTGCATTTTTGCCGCATAGGAAGAACTTGCGAGCATTGCATGGAGACGGGGAATAATGGGAAGATATTTGTAAATTGCCTGTGGTGTCATCCCATCAGCTTTATTGTGGTCAGTGTTGCATTTTGGGCATTTGTCGAGGGTTTCATATGGGCCAGTGTAGCAGACGCATGAGGAGGGGCAACAGTGATAGCACACAGGCTGGAAACCAGAGAGAAATTGAACATGTTTCTCTGTATTCTTTAGTGAAGCTATTGGAGACTGAGGGAAAGTGAAGCGA
>QMFE01001411.1:633-10914 GCA_003314665.1 Tricholoma sp. MG77
TGGTATATAACATCACTAAGTTCCATATTTGGTAGGTCACACGACTACGCAAGGGTAATTTCCAAATTCGGCTCAAAAATCCGGTCAAAATGGTATATAACATCACTATGCTAAAAAGTCCAAGCAGAGTCCTAGTGTCCGAGCGGAGTCCGCTCGGACGAGGGGGGGGAGTGTAAAGTACTGGAGGTGTGGAAGGTGGTAGTGGTATGTATCCTTTTGTGGCAAATTCTTCATCTAACATTGGTTGCGAAAAGTAAGAATAGGAGGTGGATGATTGTGCTGGTTCATATAAGGAAAACTGTGGTCCTTCTTCTTCTTCTGTTATCGGTTCTTCCAACGTCTGTGCAAATCCTGTTCGCTGATCTGTAATAGCTGTTCCAAAAAGGGTGTCTTCCTCCCTAGAGGACTCTCTCGAAATTGTTCTGGTGGGTGGTCTGCTTTCAAGCAGTCTGTCTGCTGGAGTGAAATGTGATTCCTCCACTGGGCCTCCTGTTCCTAAGTATACCCAATACTTCTTGTTTTTGGAAAATCCAATGTGCTTCCCTGATAGTTTGAATATCGAAGGGCTTTCTGTTGCTCCCATGTGTCTGGGTGGGCGACTCTGATGCTGGCGCTGGATATATGCTGAACAGCGTGTGATGTCTGTGTTTTGCCTACACCTGAGAAAGGTGGGTGCGTATGATCAGCTTGACCTTTTGTTACACAATAGGTCTAACTCGGTCAACTAGGTACTTGACCTAACGTATTGGGCTACTCTCCAATACATGATACCTACAATGGGGGGTTCCCACTAGTTCGTTGTCTGGGAAGCTACTAAGGGGTTCTCAGCAGTTCAAGTTATCGGCCACTAAGGGATGTCCTTAGCCTCAGGTGCAATGAGTGAGTTAAGACTGTTGATTGCTTAGGTCAAGCTGAAGAGCCTTGACCTGTGAACTACTACAGCTTATATACATACATGTAGTAACTATTGTATCTACCAATCAAAGAAAAGATAAGTAAGTTGATAAGTACTAGTAATGCTATTGGTAGATAAGCAATGGTGTAATATGTGCAGCATATTGTAACAGCTGTCAATGTCAATCCGAAATGACATAAGTCAATAGCACATGGAGGATAAGAGATGCCACAGGAATTGGCATCTAGCAAAGGAAACGGGTCCATTATCAAAAGAAGCGTGTCTGGTCGCTGAGTAATAAGTATGACAAGTCCGGGCCGCTGACTAAAGGAAATTTGTAACACTTTTGCTTCCCATCCACCCTTACTTGCAATTGAATTGTCGCAGACCTTACGTTCATTCGACCCCATATTGGAGATTTATGTTGATGGATTTGCTGCGCATTACCAGTTGAGGGGAGTTATCTATTTTACTGGGAATCGTTTCACAGCTCACTTCATAACACAGGCCGGCTTAGTGTGGTACCATGATGGAATATTCACAGGACACACATTGGTTTAAAAGTCATGGGACCTGACATCAATGCCGACTCAAGACACAATCTTGGCTCTGGTGCCATGTCTGGAACAAAATTTTTTTTTTCAAAAACTCGGACCTGAGTATCTTATTGTTTGTAAGGATATACTTGGCAAGGTGCTATAGTGCAGTTGGAAAAGTGTTTGTTTTTCTCTTTCTTGTTGTTTCCAAAAACCTGCATTCAACTAGGGGTTTTGACAAAAGATCTTTTTCACCAAAGACTGTTATTCTTGCTATTTACACTATATCTAGTACACTATATCAACTTCTCATGTATTGCTACTATTTCTAATGTTGTTAATGAGCCAGGTATTTTGCAGAGAAATATACATACTTACAAAAACATGCATCTTGCTCTGTTGTTCTCTCCTGGGCAACCATAACCATCTCTTCCTGCCTGTTTACATGCTCCACACCTCCTCTTCCATTTGTTCCCTGGTTGCCAACCATGAAATTGTGCAGTGCTTGTTTTTGCTTCAACCTCCAGATTGGAATTCATAAATGTATGATATGATGTGGATGTAGGAGTTATCATTGTTGTAACAAATGGGATGGCCACAGAGGATGGCTCTGCCAGTGAGTACACTGAGTGTGTGCTGGTTTGTGAATGCTGTATGACATTTTGATGGCCTCGTGCTACCTGATGCTGAAATTCTGGTAGTTGCAAAATTGGTTCCATTTGTGATGCCTCAGATCCTACATCTATCTCCATTGTGACATCTTCTGACACAGTAGATATGCCTAGCTGATCATGTGGTGCAGCAGGAAGAACATGAGATATATGCCTTGAAGATTATATCCTATGATAATTTTTCTTCCACTGAGGTAAACTTGCAACCATTGCTTTTGCAAATCTAACCAGATCTTGTAGTAGGCCACTAGATGCTCCCTCAGCTTTTAAAAAACCTTTTTTCCATCTGCTTGTGATGACCACCATGCAGCCATATCATCAAAATTTGGGAGACCTGTTGAGGCTGCAAACCTTCCTTGCACACTTACAGATTTATGGAATAGCTTAAATTCCTCATCTGTGTGAAGTGGTACAACAGCATACTTTGTTCTTTGTGCATTAGCAAGGTATTCATATATATTCTTTCGTTTTCCTTGCAACTGAGAAAACCGAAGTTTGATTGGATAAAGAGCAGGTTCATAATGTCCCAGATACTTCTTGCCAAGTTTATGTATAGAACCAGCAGTGTTGGGATTGGGCCAATCCAAGCCCAGTCCGAGTATTAGTTCCCAAGGCCTATTTATAGTGTGTAACATATGTAGGCCGTACTATAGGAGAATGATAGATGTCTGACTCTGTGCTTCACTATCACAACCTCAGCATTAAGAACACTCTCATCTCATCCATATTCCAACAGGTTATGGGCCCTGACCCTGGACATATCATGGATCTATTCTCTAATGATGGATATCAACAGGCACTATCTCTGGTAGCAGAGACAGTGTCACATCAAGCCCCTATAAAGTCCAGTGGGGCCTACAGTTCTAATACAGCTCAACAACAATGAACCCTGACTAAAATGCAACCCCTGGCTGATGACAAACCAGCAATTGCACTAATCAGGACAAAGGAATATTTGAACGTAAACAGGATCGCCAACCATGATCGATGGATGACAACTGGCATGATGGCAGAGAAAGGATGAAGAGGGTATTCATTAACTGTAATATAACTGGGTACATCACTGGTAATGTGAAACAACCTGATGAATCCATAGACCCTGTTGGTGCTGATACATTTACTGGCTTACTATGTGAGGATTACAAAATTTGGATGAACAGATCTCAAAATGGGAACAAAAACGGTATCAGCAGAAGCACAAACCTGGTGAAAACCCAGACAGCTAGCGGTACCAGTACATCCCTGGAAGATCATATCACCAATTATAAATCCTACACCTGTAATTCCAACAGAAATGATGAGCAATCAATTTTTTATGATTGGTTAGTTGATTCAGCAACAACATCGCATGTCACACATCAGCGCAAAGCTTTTATCAATTACACACCTTTGAAAAATAGTTCCATAACAGGTGTAGGCGGTAAAGAAGCAACTATTGCAGGCTGAGGAACTGTTGAATTAAATTCAACATGCAATGGTGTGAATTATATTCTCCATTTGGAAAATGTGCTACATGTGCCTAGAATGCAAAATAATTTAATTTTGTTGGTGCGATGGGACATGGCAGGTGGCCGCTATATCGGTGGAAACAGTGAAATACACTAATCACCAAAGCTGGAACACCGATAGTGCAAGGAAATAAAATTCACAACCATCTATACAGGATGAAGATGACCTTACAAAAACCACACAGTATTGCTGCCACACACGATCAAACATTTGTCAGAAATAATACACTGCCTACTTGGGAAACATGGCACCGACACTTTGGACATGTGGCATACACTGGACTTAAAAAATTACTTGACGGAAATATGGTCGACAGATTCAATGTTGATGAACTTTCACCAAAACCTGACTGTATTGCATGCACAGAAGCTAAGCAACACATTGAACCATTCCCAAAATCATCAAAGAGGAATACCGACCCCAGTGAATTATCACATATTGACTTATGGGGAAAGTACCCGATCAAATCTATCAATGGCCATCAATACTACTTGCTATTTGTGGACAATGTGAAGAGATTTGTAACCGTTGAATGCATCAAGCTAAAGTCTGATGTGGTGCAAGCTGTAATCAATTATTTGGCCCACTTGAAACCCCACAGATAAAATCCTAAGGCAATACAGATTGATTGTGGGAAAGAATTCGTAAATGAGAAGTTGGAACATTGGTGTAAGGAAAATGGTATGGACATTCGCTATACTGCACCATATTCACCTTCACAGAACGGCATGGCTGAATGGATGAACCAAATGCTCATTGAACTGTCACGAGCAATGATTATTGCCAACCAACTACCCAAATTTCTTTGAGAGTATGCGGTCTTGCATGCCACTTATCTCTGAAATCAATCATACACCAAACATCTGCCAAACTTGACACCTTACAAAGGATGGTACAATAGAAAACCAAACATTTCTCATTTACGAGAATTTGGAGCACCTGTTTGGGTCTTATTACAAGGACAAAAGGTAGATTGTAAAATGCCACCAAAATCAAAACGGCAGGTTTATGTTGGCTATGATGATGGTGCTGATGCCATCAAATATTATAATGCGGAAACACACAAGGTACTTACCTCTCGCAACTTCCATAATATTAACCCTCCAGAACTTCCCACACCTCCCGAGGACATCAATGTTACACCTGATTCACTGAGTGAGGGGGAGCCTGCATGTAGCACACCGCCAAATTTGGGTGTAACAGTTTCTGATGATTTAACTTGGAACCTTGAGCCCAATAGAAAGTGTAAGCAGAATCAGACTGAGGGGGACATGGATATTAATGAGCCATGGAGAACATGTGGAATTCATATCAACTACAAAAACCTTCACGATCCTTTTCCAGACGAGGAAGATGAGAATAATCCCCTGACAATGGAAGAAGTTTATGCAATTATAGCTGGAGACAAACTGACAAGTCTTAAGGATGCCAAGAATTAGCCTGAATGGGAAATTGCCATACAAAATGAGCTAGATCTATTGAAAGAAAAGGGAACTTGGGAACTTGTTGAGAAACTGCTGGATGCAGTCCCAATCATGAATAAATGGGTCTTCATCAAGAAGCATGATAAAGGAGGACAAGTAACCCAGTACAGAGCAAGACTTGTGGCTAAAGGATGTGCTCAACACCCCAGTTACGATTATATGGAAACATTTTCGCCAGTAGTCAGAATGGACACACTGTATGCAATCCTAGCCTTAGTACTGATGAAAAATCTTAAACTACAACAAATGGATGTTAAAGGCACGTATCTCAATGGCACTTTGCATGAAACTATCTATATGCAACAACCTGAAGGATGTGGAGATGGAATGGGCTGAGTTTGTAAGCTGGTCAAGCCATTATATGGATTAAAACAAGCTGGACATGAATGGAACAATGAACTTGATGGTAAACTCAAGAATAATGAATACCAACGCTTAATATCAGATCCATGCACTTATATTCGATGTGACAATGGCGACTTTGGAATCCTGACCATCTGGGTGGACAACTCACTACACTTTGCCTCATCTGATAAAATGATGGATCATATGAAGAATGCACTCCACTCAGAATGGGAAGTCACCAACTTAGGAGAACTGCATAAAATTGTCGGCATTGAAGTAAGATGTACCGATGACTCAATTACTATCTCTCAACAGAATATATTGAGAATGTTCTCCATAAGGAAGAAATGCTCAATGCAAACCCTGTCACTATCCCTATGGATCCCAATACCAAGCTCGAACCAAACCCTGATCACAATGAATTAAATCGTGGCAATTCATTTGCTAAATTACTGGGGTGTCTACAGTTTATATCAAATTCCACAAGACCAGATATCAGCTTTGCAGTAAATAAATTGGCTGCCTACACTGCTAACCTGGGCCTACAACACCACAGTGCAATAAAGCAGATACTAAGGCATGACACAGGTACGGGTTGGGATGGAGGTTGGATTGGAGTTGGACCTTGAGCTGGACCTTGGTAAGGGCCCAAGCGGGGGCTGATGTGGTGAGGATCGTGTTCAGGTTCTCGATCTCGATCTTCCAGTTGATGAAGACACGGTTGCCTTGGGATGAGGACAAGATCGTCTCAAGGATCTCGTGTGACCAGTTTTTCTCAAGTACCAGTTGGGAGAGTTTGAGGAGGTATGCGTCTAGGGTGAGGCCATAAATGCGGGTCTGATTGGCTTGGTACCATGCCACAAGGTGCAGCTCAAACATGCCTTCAGCAACATAGCTAACTATCTCGGTGTCTGTTTTTCCGCCATGCTTCTTGTAGTGTTTGCACGCTAAGGTCCAAGATTGCATAATGAGTGGGATGATTTTCCCCACGGTGAGCATCGGGCATTCCTTCATCTTAGTGACCTTCACTTCAGCAAGGGGTTGTGTAGTGGTGGACATAGTGGTTCGAGCAGCAGGTGTCACGGCTTGGTGAGAGTGGAAGTGATTGGTGGTGGTGATACTTTCATTGGTGGACGAGTCAGTATTGATGAACGAAGACGGCGATGATGGCAGGGATTCCAGGTGGGTTGGCTTGGGGTTTTGATGCATAGTTGGTAGTGTCTTGAGTTCGGTAGTGATTCCTGATTCCTGCAAGCATCTTCTCGTACTCTGGGTGAGAAGTGGTGTGAGGGTAGAGGGTTGCCGAGACAGGATGGGTTCGTTAGGGATTGAAGAACGTTGTCGGTGTCAAAAAAAAAGTGGAAGGGAGCTGGGTTAGGCAACCAACACTGAGGTGGGCAAATCAGACAGGATCAAGGTATCTTCATTACACAGAAGTGGAAACATTAGTTACTACAATTGAAAGAATAAGTATTTACTATACCTTCGTTACACAGAAGTGGGAATGAAGGTTGAATATAAAAAAATAACAGTCTATATCAAAGGACCTTCAGACCGTGTAAGTAAAAGGCCACATCAGGTGCACCATGTGTTTCTTGAGAGCCGCATCAGGCTCATCCGTTGTCTTGTGGAGCATTGGTTGTTCAGGTAATGATGTCGGTGACACATTATCAGGAATGTCGTTGATGTCATCAGTGGTGGTCATCGGGTGCCAAGCAGGGCCTGACTGTTGCGATGATGGAGTCATGGATGTTGGTGTAGTCATGGATATTAGTGTTGCCAATGGTATAGGAATGAAGAGTTGGTATATGGGATCGGGATACCAATCGGGGGCCGGAGATGAAGTGTGTTAGTACTGTCGTGAGTCTGCAGACTTACATCTTCGAACTCATGAAAAAGGATCGGAAGTGGAGCTGGGGAGGGGAGGAGCAGCAGGCATTCGACAAAATCAAGGATCGGATTATGTCTTCTCTGATATTGTGTTCCACTGACGATTCCAAACCTTTTCACATCGAGGCAGACAGTTCCGATTTCATGACAGGTGCTGTCCTTTCACAGCAGTTGGATGATGACCTCAAGTGGCATCCGATTGCCTTCTACTCGAAATCGCTCAATGCAGTCGAACGGAACTACAAGATTCACAACAAGGAGATGTTAGCGGTGATGAGATCACTTGAGGAGTGGAGACACTTCCTTGAGGGGGTGCAGTGCAAGGTGGAGATTTGGATGGACCACAAAAACCTTGAGTACTTCATGACTGCGAAGAAACTAAATTGCAGGCAGGCACGTTGGTCGCTCTATTTATCTAGGTTCGATTTCGTGATGCTCCATCGCCCTGGGAAGAGCATGGGTAAGTGTGACACCTTGTCACATCGCACTGACCACAGTCCTGGCACTGATGACAATTGTGACATCACCCTACTCAAACCTGAATTTTTTGCAGCACACGCCCTCAAAGGAATGACCGTCGAAGGGGCGGGAAGGGACATACTTCAAAAAATTCACAAGGGGGTTCGAGATGGAAAGGGGGAAGATGCGGTGGTATTAGCAATGAAGGAATTCGACAAGTCGAAGGGCAAGACATTGAGGAGTTCGGAGTGGGCGAAGGAAGGTGGGCTGTGGAGGTTTCGTGATCACATCTATGTTCCTCTCATTGCAGACTTATGGCATCAGATTGTCAAACAGCATCATGACTCTCAAACCAGGGGACACGTGGGTCAATGGGAAATGCTCGAACTTCTCATGCACAGCTATTGGTGGCTGAACATGTCGCGCTATGTCAGACAGTACTGCAAGACCTGTGATATGTGCCTGCGAACTAAGGCGCAAAAGCGAAAACCATTTGGCGAACTACTACCACTCCCCATTCCTGAGCATCCCTGGGAGGTGACTAGCATCGACTTCGTCGTCAAACTTCCCGATTCACATGGGTTCGACACAGCCATGGTCATCGCAGACTCAGTCACCAAGTGTGCTCACTTCATCCCTACTCACACAACAGTCACCGCCCTAGGCTCAGCCCAACTCTACCTCCAACACGTGTGGAAGCTCCATGGCCTTCCATGATCAATGGCCTCCGACCGTGGACAACAATTCATCGCAGAATTCATGCGCGAACTGTATCACCTGTTAGGCATCGAACAGTACATCCGAGTTTTCGTCAACGAATGTCAGGACGACTGGGATACCTTACTGCCACTTGCTGAATTCACATACAACAACCACACTCACTCCGTGATGCAGCACACTCCTTTCTTTGTCGACACTGGTTGACACCCCCACATGGGTTTCAAACCTCACCAACCTCCTTCGAAGGTCGAGGCAGTCAACGAATTTGCCAATCACATGAAGTCGACACTAGAGGAAGCACATGCAGCTCTTGCGAAGTCGAAGGATGATATGGTGAGGTACTACAATCAATGACGAACCCCTGCTCCAACATTCAAGGTGGGCAAAAAGGTTTTCTTGGATGCGACTGACATTAGCACAACTCAACTGATGAAGAAATTTGTGCATCGATTCCTTGGGCCCTATCCTATTGTTCGCCCAGTCAGCTCACATGCCTATCGCCTAAAGCTACCACCATCAATGACATGCATCCACCCTGTCTTCCATGTCATCAAACTCATGCCAGTTCCAACCGATCCAATCGAAGGTCGACGTGCACAGCCACCACCAGAGATTGTAGGAAGAGAGGCATGAGATAGAAGAGGTGATTGACAGTAGGTTGAGGTATAGGAAGTTGGAATATCTGGTCAGATGGAAGGGGTATGGACACAAAGAGAACTCATGGATCACAGAGCATGACCTTGAAGCCCCTGATTTGATCACGACATTCTACAAGACAAACCCCAATGCTCCTAAACGCATCAGCGCACTGGCCTTCGGACGGATGGGTTTTCGACCTCACTACAGACGTTTCACACATCAGGACGCTGCGCCTTGAGAGGGGGGTGATGTCAGGGAACCACCTGACAAGGTCTACAACTGCACACAACCTTTTGCAAGTACTCACGACCACCTACAAACACTCATGAACATTTGCGAACACCTACGAACATTTGTGAACACCTCATGAACATTTGTGAACACCTGCAAACATTCGCGAACACCTCACAAACATCCACGAACATTCGTCGAGGCTCTACAAACACCTACAAACACCTATGAAGTCCTACGAACATCTACAAAGCTCACAAAACACCTTCAAACTACTTCAAACTACTTCGAACAACTTTGTATGGCTTTGGATAACTTCCTACCACTCTGCACCTCACCTACAACCACCCCCTACACTTTGATGATGACGCCGAAGCTATGGAACACTGCTCGAACTCATTTAGAGATAGTGGAACAACCGTTGATGCGCCCCTGATGCATGCTCGCTTCCCCCATCTCGCTTCAACATGCAGACAGGTTTATTTTACTTCGTCACACAGTTTCTTGTACATAGTCACACCCTTGCAGGGAAACACCTTAGACTTTTCTCTTTGGTTTTCCCTTGCAAGCATTGCATGATATTCGCACTGATCATAAGGTTGCCCTTACAAGCATGCCCAAATGATGCCAGTCGTCGTTTGGGCTACAAGTATTTTTTCTTTTTCTTTTATTCAACTAACTAACTTTTTATTTTTCTCTTTTAGGTTCTTTACTTTGATGACAACAATGTCCCAGTGCCAACCCACAATGGCTACCACCCCAACACAGCACCACCACCCAGCCTGCAAGCCACTGCTTGCAGGGGGAGATGGGGTGCTTTGACAAAGGGGAACACGCTGCCGCCAACACCTCCGACACCAACACCACCTCTGCCAACACCAACACTGCCACAAACACCAACA
>QMFE01001417.1:0-11517 GCA_003314665.1 Tricholoma sp. MG77
TCTGCTCGTCTCCTTTTTCCTGGACTGACCAGGCATGCTAGGTAAAGAAAGTGAAATCTAGAAAACAAATAAATAAAAATCTGGCCACTCACTGGCAACCCTGTCATCCCGGATCGTCTCTGCATGGGTCACACCTTGTCAGGCGTACGTTCGATGCCCAGTAGACCCAGGTGCAAGTCCGCCCTGCCTCCCTGCATTTGACGCATGCAAGCGTCCTGCGTCTGTGTGCCGCGTGCTGTGCTGCGGTGGACTCCTCCTCCTCTTTGTTGATGTCTGACTTGGGCACCATTGATACTTTGCGCTTTCACGCAGACGCCTCCCCACTCCCGTTCTCCCTTTCCTGCTTCTGCTGCGCGATCCGCGCGTCCAGCTGCTCCTTCTCCTTCTTCTTTTGCTCCTGGTCCTTTCTCTCCTTCTCCAGCTCTTCAGCTTCCTCTGCCTTCTTCCTCCTTTTTTCCGCCGCCGCTCGTTCAATTGCCTGGATCCTCACCTGCAGTGCTACCTGCTGCCTCTCCAATTCCGCCTTGACTTCACCTTCGTTGTCTGAAAGGACAAGGACAGGGGTTGAGGCACACTTGGGCATCGCGGGCACTACAATGCGGGGGACGGTCCGAGCTCCTGTGTTTTTGTGGATAGGCGTTTGTTCTGACATGTCGCTGGAGGTGTGGTTGAAGTGGGGGTTAGAAAGATTGAAGTGAAAATTCAACCAAAAGAAGCTTCCTCCTGTCAAAATATTTGGTCATGTGTTGTCCCATCACTGATCCTGTCAAGGTCTCGATCTTTGATCGATATCAACTATTCTTAGATCCCATCAAATTCTCGTGATCAGCTTCTCGAGCCCGCCTGATGTAGTGTTTTCCCGCTGCCTAACGTGTTTTGTCGCTGTCAACCTCGCTACTCTATGCACTGTCTACACGTATCGCACACTTCCCACTCATCCTTCGCTCATTTTCTAGTCATGTTCACTCATTTATTCGCGTGTCTGATTTTCCAGTCAAGTCATATTCCTGTCCTGAAGTCTTAGGCCCTTCTGGGAGAAGGTCCTAAAAGGGGGATACTGTTATGTCCCATGCAACCATGCTCCATAACCCCTACCTGACTCCAGATATTCATGCAACATTGTTCCGTAGGTGCTATGCCTTCACACATCCATGCGTACTCAAGCGCAACCCGCGCATGTACGTCCGTGCACGGAGCGCATGCTCGCTCGTCATTGACTGCGCGCGCTCTTGCTCTCGCTCATTGCACCTGTGCCGCTCCCTCGCTCTCGCACCTTTGCGCTCATCTCAGTCATCAATACTACTTCATTCCCATGCCATCGCAAGTCCATGTGGTATTACCCCCTCGCCGAATGATCTGCGCATCCCAATATGTTCTCGCATTTGTCCTCTTACTTGTTCAGTAACATCTCGCTCACACTTTTATTATCCGCCTTCCTATTTGCCTGTCGTTATCTTTTATTTTAAGTACGGTTATCCGAGCTACGCCTCTCCACACATAGTGCGCTGCTTCTCCTACTTAGCTTAAATACAACGTAGCTTAGTTCCTTGTAACTCACTTGTTAATTGAAAATCAAACCAACTTCGAACACTTTCTTCCTGTTCTCGTTAAAGTTCATTTCCTGCCACAACCCGTGCATGCTTCACTCACACGTCCGTGCGCTCATGCCACGCTCATCTACACTTGTCCGCTCTACTCACGCTCCGCTCTCGCGTGAGTGCGCATGACCGCCACAGTTCTCGCTCCAAAGTTACAGTCCACCCAGATACCGAACAAGAGGTGCAACCCTATTGGGAAAGTGGTTGAAGCCAAGACCGTGTGTTTTAGCATAGCTCCGCGTCTGCCCAACATCAGCTAAGTCCTCAGTGCACGTTCCCGCACTGTTCCCCAGTACCGCTGAGCTGTATCCAATCCTTCCTACGACCTCGTCCTTCCTAGCCTGTGGCATCGCAGTTCGTAACACAGACCCATGAGCTCTTGTTCGAGGATGGCGATATGGTCTTCTGATGTCAGATGCATGCTGCTTACTGTAGGTGGGTTGGGAGTAGGTGCGATATCAACACAATCATAGAGTAGTTGTGTAGCGTTAGTGTTCAACAATAGCTGGCCTTTAACAGTTTGATTCGGGTTGCGACAACGCCATTCCTCTATAGTCTGCATGAATTTATTGAATATACCATTAAGGTCTTCTGGTTTAATACCGCTTTGTATAGGTGCTGCGCTCTGGAAAGGTATCAGATTGAACGTGTTAGCTGCTGCACTTTCCAAAATATGGATGGTGGCGCTATGAATGTCAGTCATTTCATATGCGTCCCTAGCGTTATGATCTGGAACCTTGATCTCTAACCTTCACTGTATACAATCTAACAGCATTGCCTGAAATCCTCTGATGAAAGCTTGGTTTCATTCCTTTTCCATAACATGACCTCTATCGATTAGGAAGTTGGTGATGGTGTAGAAGCTTTGATAATAGCTAGCGAGATCTTCTAGCATATAGATGCCAAGCCTAAATCGCTCGCCAACTATCTTATCCATATCAGCAACAGTGTACTTCTTGTCTGCCTCTGCACCAGGATATAACTTGTATAGTGCTTCCTTCCATAGGTCATAGGTGCCTCCACCATAGCTTGCCAAAGTTCAGCTGATTCAATGTCCAAATAACAATAGGCCTGAGCCTTCTTTTGTATATCATCTGTGATGTTAGCTGCTGTTAACAAATTCTCTAGCTCTGAAAAGTAGCAGCGCAGTTCACGCAGCTGGTCAGGCGAGAACTTCAGAGCAGTCACATGACCTCTAGCTGGCATAGGAACCAGAGGTAAAGACACCATTTGTGGTATGGGTGGTGGAGATGGTTCTGGGGATGGGGTAAGGGATGGTAGAGCTGATGACAAAGATGATAGCGACGTTGTTGGTGTGTTTGTTAAGGGGGTAAGTGATGAATCTGTTGTGGTAGTGGGAGCTGGACTAGGGGATTGATCAAGTGTGTCTGGTTGTTGAACGATTTGTGAGATAGTGATGAATAGATCGTTGTAAACTTCTGTAGTGGATTGGTAGCTTGAAGGAAAAGCACTACAATAAGTGTTTATAAATTCCTGCTGAACTTGGTCTGGATCTGAATAGCTATGAATTGAAGAAGGGCCTGATGAAGACAGGTCCGATGAAATCTTTGAAGACCCCTCGCAGAGGGCTCCAGAATTGATGGTTGTCTGTGGCTCTCCCAGAGGGAAACACACAAACTCTAAGGTGTGCTAAGGGGTGTTGGTTCAAAGGGTCTCGGTTTCTCTCTTCGAAATAAGGTCCTCTGATGGTGTAGCAACACTAGCTATGGTCTAGCAAGTGAACAATGTGGCTAGCTAGTTGCTAGAAGTGCTAGCTAAAAGATAGGAAATGCTAGCTAAAATGCTAAGAAACGCTAGTGTTGTTAGTAGATTAACGCTACAAAGACAGGACTATAAGACTTGGTTTTGGTTGAAGGAATACTCAGCTAAACATTTATTAATGTAGGTAGGACAAGGATAGAATGTAGTTTCTTAGGCGAAGACGTAGGCTTGGGTGAAGTAGCGAGTAGCTAAGACTTTTTCTAATCTTAGCTCTGAGACGAGGGTTGAATGACAATTGGTTGTTTTTTACTGACTATGTACAAGAGTTTTTATATGTTTTCTAAGTATGTACGGTGAATAGAAAGCACCGAGATCACTAGCAAAAGTTTACACAAAGAAATAGCTGGAAACAAACAAAAGCGGTGGTGAAATAAAGAGTTGGCTAGCTGTTACCATAGCAAAGAATGACTGTGCATATGCGCCCATGTCTGTCAAATCGGTGTCGGTTCTTCGGTAGCTAGAAGCACCGATGTGATGCCAGCTGTTCCTGGTGGCATTGGGTGACTAAGCGAAATGTGCTAGCGGAAATGTCGGACACTAGCTAGCGAATCGCTAACGCTGCTATGACTCGCTATGTGCTAGCTAGATGATAGGAAGGGTTGTTGAATGATTGGAGAGGGTGGAATAGAGTGGGGAAATGCATAGATAGTCAATCCGAATAAAACCCATGAACCAGGCGATGCTTCTGTTGCAGCTAGTCCCCATAGAAGGCACTATTTACATTTTCTGTGCCCAGGCACCGCTTGCATGCATCATCGGGGACGAACATTTGATAAAAATTAAAGCTGAACGGTAACAAACATGCTGAGAATGCATTCTAAAATCCAAGTTGCATGTGAGATAAGCGGTAACAAAAGGAAAGAATGGCAACTACATGAGTGGGAACCAATGATGTTGGTTGAAGTATGTTCTCAACATGTTTGCTGATGACGCCATAGCCCTTCTCAAATATCCAGCCTTGCGTCATCTCCACATCACTCTGTTGATGGTCACTGTCCACGTGTTCATGCCTTTGTTGTTGATCATCAATTGTTGTACCGATTGCACTGATTTGATCCTTTTGAATGAAACACTGTGGGCACGGACAACGTGCAAGATATTTTATTGATGCAAGAAGAACCCTGAAAGGCAGTACTATGAGGGCCGAGATGTAGTGAACATGTAGATGACCTGAATGCATACTTTTCTGGATAGTTGGCCGAATATGTGAAAAATCTTGGGAAGATGCGCCACCAGATTCCATCTGTGCAGTCAATTACAATACCATGTTTGAATGCATGCATAAACTCTGGATCAAGCAGAAGCTCCCAGATTGCATGTATTAGATTACGCTTGAGATGCATCAATGTAGCTGCAGAGGCAGGAAACCCAAATATTTCTATATAAACATCTTGAATTGTATCTGGAAGCTATGGAGAATTGTTAACTTGTAGATAGAGAAAACATTTGAAGAGACAAACACTGGGGATATATGCGAGATGATGGGCAGCAAAGTTGGTAGGTTTCGCCCATGAGTACTTGGACTGGTTTCCAAAGTATGCATAAATTGGCCAAAGTGACATGGTCCCGAAGTTTGTGAGATGTGTCGAGTCAGACCACAGCATTATTGCTGCAATAGCCGTTTCAAGTTCACATCCAGGCTCGCATGGCTGTTTCTGAAGATTCTCATGTTCTTCTAGAAATGTGTCTGAGTTGTAAAGTTCTGTGATGACACACTCGGGAGGTTCGTGGGGTGAAGATTTCCAGAAGAGTTGAAATGGAGTAAAATGGTAGGCCTTTGCAGTGATATCCTGAAATGCAGTCTTGATGACCTCGATGAGGCTTCTATGGTAGATGCCGCCAACATCAAATTCAGGTGCATCTGCTTCTGAGTGATTTTTGACTTTCTCAGCAGGAAGACAAACTTTTACAGAAGATTGGCGCCATCCATTTTCCTTTGAGAATGAAAAAGATTCATTCTTGGCATCAAGTCACTTGAGTTCATGGGCAGCACTGAAGTTCTTGAGGTGGCAGGAATCAAAGTCATCAGCACAAAGAATGTCGTGAATGAGCAAGATCTGCTAGAGATTTCATGAGGGATCCGTTGTAAAACCAATGCATTAACCTAAAAACTGTAGCATTAAGGAAGGGCACATAGGTATTCTCGATGTTCTTGATGATGGAACCAAACCCAGACCACCACCTGCTAGTTTGTGGATTTGGTGCAGTTGTAAGCCCTGGTGCGTCACAAAGATCATCAATTCCTTGTTGTTCATCGGGATCGTGGGTTGGATAAGTTTTGTACAATCAGTAGAGGCCAAATGTGTCGGGCTCTGTTTCAATGACTACAGGCTGATGTAAATCCAGTGGAGGTGATGGTGGGGTGGGACTGCATGCCTGTAAGACTGATGAAGGCACGTGAGGGTGTTCGGGCATATGTGGCAAAGTCGTTGGAAGTGATGGGATGTAATCCTTGAAATGACGAGGAAATTTTCGCTGGCAACCTGACTTCGTGGGAGCAATTTGGCAATCGGGGGAAGGATTCAGCTCTAATTCCATGTCCATAGCTTCAGCCTTGAACATCAAAAATTCAATTTTCCTGAGACAAATTATTAAAACACACATACCTTGTCTTGGAAGTGATCCACATTCATATCATCATGGATGATTTGAAGATTAATCTTCTTAAAAGCCTTTTCGTCTCTTTTCATGATTTTTTCCTTTTGTTTCTGAAGTAATTTTGAAGTATTCTTTCGAGCGACTGCACAGGTGTGGCAATGCTGCAACAAACCATGGACATTTTTGAATCCCTGGTCACACCAGCTACATGCAACCATAATGATCAGTAGATTCCAGAAAAGTTTCATTGTCTTCTGGTGGATATCAGTATGACATTGGGCAGCCTTTGAGCTTTGAGGTAATAAAGTGACATGTCAACACGTCAGCACGTGATCTTGGCTCATTGTATTCCGATCATGCATTCAACACTCACGCTTACACTTGCACTACCACCATGTCCGAAAGTGACAACTCTCCTGGCCCTGAACCACCTCATAAACAACGACTTGAAAAGTGCAAGGAGGTGCTTGTCGATTACCTGGAAAACCGTAGGAAGAAAAGAAAATGGTTTGGCTAGTCCTGTCATTGCATCAATCTGCTAACATTCTTGCTAGAATGACACCCATGCAACCTTACTGGAAGTTTGTGTGGTGGATCATGAGAAGTGAAGATATGTTCATAGAGTACCAGTTTGTATTGGATCTTGGTCTTCGGTTTGAGGCAGGCAAGCAGACCAGAGATGGGTAAGCTTTATTTTCATTGTGATTCACTGTTCTCACCATGTTTCTTCTAGTTTTGTAGCTAAATTCCATAATCAACTACGCATATACGAACAACTTCAACATCAAGTGCCAAGATTTAGTAAGGACATGGCCGACATCACAGATGAGGGAAATTTGTTTGATGAACTGGTCAAAGAGGTTCATCATCATGTGTTAGGGTGCATATATGCACTCAATTTCTTGTTGCAGTTGACCGAAGCTGCCAACAGAGCCCAATCAGACAATATCGGGGGTCTTGTCCAGAACAGCCTTGAGTACATCACCCTCGACCTTCCCAGCAAATTCCTGGAGCCACAGATCCCCATCAAACAAAAGAAGGACATCTCTCGCAGATTCAAGCACCCTGTACTTGCATGCCTTCTCTGTCCTGTGAAGTATCTGTTGAATTTTGATGCTGATCCTACTGTAAGGGGACAACCCCCAGGTATATATAGTTCCCTACACATTGTTTATATTTCCTTTTCATTCCTTTCTATCCTACCTTATTCCCCTTATTTGGTATTGTTTACCTACAGCCCTATTATGGGCAACTGGTAGTAGTAGAGATACCTTAATCCAACATCTAAGTATCTCTCCAGCTTTATAGCCTTGACAGTCTGTCATTAAGTCTTTATAGACTCTCCATGCCCTTGTGGCCCCTGGTGCCTTTGTGCCCTCTGTGTTTCCTCTTCTTCTGGGTCTTGCCCTTACACCTACAGAGTAAGTCATGATGCAAACCGACCATCACTAACATATTTTCCCACTCTATATTTATGAAGAAACTTCAAGATGGTACCATTGCGGTTAAAGGGGACAGTTTCCCTGCTTTTCTTTATCCACATGATGGGTACGATCTGGATGACCTCAATTTAGGGCTGCTTTGAGGCCCAATTCTCTTATGCGTATGTGGTTCATCACATGTGTTTGTTGTCAGTCTTACATTGTCTTTTCTAGTTCTTTAAGCATATATTCACTTTGCCCTCATCGGCCACCTGCAATGAGCTGGGCGGTGTAAAAATGAAGGGCTCTCAAGCCAAGATCAATGGCATGGAAGGGGTCACACCAGCATCCATTACTTACACTGCAATGCAGGTACATATGTTACACTGCAATGCAGGTATGTATGTTACACTGTCTCCATAGTCTTTGTTAATAATGGACTCAATAGGTCCAGTGGTGCCTGAGCTCTCAAGATGACTGGCGTCTAGAAGATGGCATCTTCAGCTGTGTTGAATTCTATCAGACAATCTTGGCTCTGTTCGACGATGATGATGAAGAGGATGGGGATGACTGGGCGTTGGACACACTGCAATGGTGGAATGAGCAAGTATCTTTCTTTCCACATGTTTTCATTGCCTTATCCCCTTTCGTAGGCATGTGTTTGGTAAGAACCCCACCAATGACCCTGATGAGATGGAGAACATGGCTCCCAATAACCTGGAGCTTGCGAAAGCCCAGCGTCGAGCTCTCAAAGCCAAGAAGTGACCACAGGAAGTGCAGCCCCATCGTCGCCACACACCACCCCTATGCATTTCCGCTTCAGGTGGTTCTGAAAGTCCTCTCTCATTTCCTGATTCCCCAGAACCTCAACATGGTGGCCGTGCCTCTAGTACTACCCACCCCAGCTCATCTAATTGCACTCCCTCTCATTCCTCTCCCTCTCATTGTTCTACCATTTCCGCTCATCGCTCATCTGTTCATCGCTCACCTGCTTGTCGCTTGCCTGCTCATCACGCTCTCTCTCATCAATCGTGCACTGGTCATTCTCCTGCTTGTTGCCCTATGGCTCATTGTCCTCCTGCTCTTTGTTCTCCCACTTGTCATTCTCCTGCTCATCGTTCTCCTGTTCGTCATTCTCCTGTTCGTCGTTCTCCCTCTCATCACTCTCCTGCTTGTTGGCCTCCTGTTTGTCATTCTAGTCCCTCTGAGTCCAATAGTCATGCACTGCCTCCTCAAACCCATGGTCACCATGGCCGGTGACATGTATGTGATTGTGATCCTGATAGTCTGGTGCCCATTCTAGCTTGTTTTCTAGGTTTGTTGACTTTGTGATTTTGGATCTTGTGTCGTATTCTTTGGTGTATGTGTTGCTATGTTACCCAGTTCATGATGATCATTCTCATACCAGACTGGACAGATTGTTCATATTAGCACATTGTAATCATCACTAGTAGTACTATATACTGATTTTTGCAATTTCTCATCTCAAGCTCAATAAGTATTTATGATCTGGTAAGCCTTGCATTGACTACCTAGTTCTTGGTACTATCCCTAGTTTACCAGAATGTGAGTGGTATCCCTTGTTGACCATCATGTTTGACTATACATAGAACCCTATGTGGAGTTATGCTCATGTAAAGTGGCTTGAGATCTAGGTGTATTAGGTGAACTATTTGGACTAGGTATGACCATGTATTATAATGAAAACATGCTGCACTTTTGCTGATGTGGTTCAGAAACTTAGTCAGTGTAGGGCCAAACCACCACCCTGAACTCTGACCCAGATTCCTCCTTAGGCAACACTGTAGGTCTTCAACTGAGTCTCTCACACTCACAAGAGCTGGCAACTTACGCCATGGACAAGGTTGTACCTGGCTTCAGACGAGAGGGGAACATTAGTCCATTACTCATGTCCTGAAAGTGAAATTGTGGTAAGTTCTTCCTTACTGCCTTGTTTTAGTTCCTGACATCTATCCAGGAGTTCCGGAGAGAAGCACAAGTGAAGCACAACAAGCAGCAAGCAAAGCTCGACAAACAGCAGGCCGAGATCAGTGAACTCAAGAAGAGGATGGGAGGAAACTCATTGGAAGTCCTGGCCACAGCCCAAGTGCCAGTGGCAAACCACAAATTTGGTGATGTGTGGTGTGTTTAGTTCTATCACTTGCAGATTTGTTGCCTAACCACTGGCTGAGCAGTGTTTGGGTCTTTTGCATGGAACCTGGTGCCACCTCTTGACCAGGTTGAACTCAACCAATACAAGATTTGTCAATGCATGTGCAATATCTCCTCTCTGAGTGGCAAATACTGATGAGCGCTCCATTTGGTTAAGGCATGACAGGGGTATGAAAAATGCATTGCAGGGGTATGGCCATAACTTCAAATATTATTATAAACTACCTAACAAAAGTTTTGTCCCACCTGGACAATATGTAAGGCTTTGAGAAACCTCAAGTTTTTAAGCCATAAAGTGAAAATTGCATTCAACAGAAAGGTAAGGGTATGGAAAAACCCATGAAAAAATCAAAAGGTCGGACCCCCATGGGTTTTTCCCTATTCTTACCTTTCTGTTGAAAGCAATTTTTACTTCATGGCTTAAAAACTTGAGGTTTCTCAAAGCCTTACATATTGTCCAGCTGGGACAAAACTTTTGTTAGATAGTTTGCAATAATATTTGAAGTTATGGCCATACCCCTGCAATGCATTTTTCATACCCCTGTCATGCCTTACCTACCCTTACCCGAGCATACCTGTAACCACATTGTCACGGTATTACCCGTACCCGTGTCACGCCTTAGAAACCACGCCATAGTGACGTAGTTAATGGAGAACATTTGAGTTCAAACATTGGTGACAAGAGAGAGATGAGGCCAATGCCATCAGGATGGCAGACACAGGTCAGATATGAGAATCCACCTGTGCCGCTCCCTAAGGCACTGGACAGAGTGAGTTGGTGTTCACACGAGCATCAGAAATCTGAGGTGCATAGTGCACCTCAGCCAGGGAAGAGGGACCGCACTGGGAGCCAGTCATGGTCAAAACAAACAGCCTTGACACAGACACATCAACATAAATGGTCACAATGTGACGCAAGTCATGTGTCACATAAATTGATGTGTTTATGCATTGCAAGCTCAAACACTGGCATAATGGGGTGTAATATAGACACACCAATAGTACGGCAGGTTGAGGGCCTGCCTATAGGCTGTTATGATGATGATTACTCATCATTGGAGTCAGATAATGGTACAGGGGAGGTTGAGATGACATTAAACATGTCAAATAAAATTAATAGCCCAAGTAATTGCTTGGACGAGTTAATGATGCATCAGATATGATGCATGAGCCAAGTGTATACTTGGAAGAATTGTTGGGTGAGTGGAATGACATGTACTGTGAGCCAGATGAGGGCTCAGAGAGGGCGTTGGCGGTAAGCCAGCCAACAGATAACATTATGCAGTCCGAACCTGTACAGATGGCATGTATATGGGAGTATTATCATTACCTGGTCAATGAGGGTTCAGATGGTGATGGAGAGTCATCACAGGAATATGATTGGGAGGAGTCGGAGGATGATCAGGAGCCTCCACAGGATCATTATGAGGATGAGCCTGGGGACGGTGAGGAGTTGTTCCCAAATGGAATATATGATGACAGGGATGGTCAGCAGTGGACATATGATGTCCAGATGACTGAATGTGATGACCCATTGTACTGTGGTCACCAGATGAATGACATTGGGCAGAATGTGATCTTCCAGAGTGGTTCGATGATAGAGAAGGCTTGAAAAACTATTCCAAGGAGGATGTGGAGGAGTATGCCTCTGATGAGGGTAACGAGGATGAGGATCTGACAGATGAGTCAGATGATGATGATGAGAGCCACCAACAGGTGGTTGAAATGTTATATTAATTCATTTTAATTTTTTGTTGATGTGGTCATCAGCAGGATATGTTTTGAATGAGTGAACCAGTTAAATCACATTGCATATGTCCCTCAAGTTACAGATGTCATTGAACAAGCATCTGTGGGACATTAAAATTTATTATTATGGTTCACCAACTGCATGGGGCAAATTACCTCATGCTTAAACTTTCTTTAAATTTTTCTTTCTTTTTGGT
>QMFE01001425.1:0-11528 GCA_003314665.1 Tricholoma sp. MG77
TCGACTCCACTGAGTTATATACCTTGTTCAAGTCTGTACCATTACATAATGTGGCAGTGGAGGAGCGCCTGAAAGCTGTGGAGTCACTGATTGGCGTTTAGACTGCCAGGATATACGATACAACCAGATTCTCTTGCTGCGCTCCTCGCTTCGATATATTCGCAGAAAGCCAACACCGATGTAACAGAAACTCTATGACGTGCAACCTCGTACAACTTGAATCGTAAAACGAAGACCATTGCGAATACGTTCCGTTCTATCACCGCCATCACCGGCAGCTATACTGGCAAACCAACTTGAAATGCTTGGTACGCCTATCCTCCTACTTATTAGATTATTTAAGTTATGACCTACATAATAGTAATTAAATTCATACTACCATCCCTTCTAGACTCACCGCCGCCCTCCGCTCAACTTCCGCCACGGACGACACCCTCACCTCCGTCCTCTGCACCTCCAAACAACTTGTAACAGCCCTCGAACAAGCTGACTGGCTTGATCGCGTCCTCATCCTCTCCGCGTTCGCGTTCTTCGCCCTTGTCGTGCTGTTGATCGTGAAAAGGCTTGTACCGGATAAAAGGGTGAAGATTGCGTTTTGGGGGACGAGGTTATTGTTGGATTGTGTAGGGAAGGATGTGGAGAGAGATGTAGTGATGAGTTTTTTGACCAGGGAGGCGATTGGGACGGCGGTTGGTTCCTTTGTGACTTCGACACTTTCTGCATTGACGGGTAGCAGTTTTTCCAGACCAGCGGTGGGAGGTAACAGCGACGACAAGATTCGAGATTCGAGTGGTGGAGCTGACTCGCTGGGACGACGTTTATAGGGCTGATGGGCCCGCCGGATAAGCAGCCAGGTCAATTCACACAAATAAACTACTTCTGAAGAAACCGCCCCTTCACATAATACACGGATGGAAGTCAGGTCCAGCTCTCTCCTAAGGCTTCCCCTCGAATTACTTCTGATCCTTACCAAGTCCCTTAAACGCGTTCCCGTGGTGGCAATATCTTGCAGGTTTCTCTGCGCAACTTTAACCTAGCCGGCAGCCCCCGTCGACATTTTTCTAGAAATGACGCGAAAGGTCTGCAAACCCAAAGCTTTACCTGAACCTTACTCGGCTTTTGCGGTTTACCGCGTGTTTGACGACGATTGTTGCAAAGTGGGCGGAATTTACTGCTTAGGTTGTGGTTGGCATTGATTCAACGGCGATTTGCTCACATGAATCGGACCTCAGAATCCCTGCTGAAAATCGCTATTGAATTGTCTAGTCCGACTGCTACTATTGTTACTTGTTACTTGCTTGATATCCATTGTTCTTTTGCTGTGCCATGTTACCTGTGTGAGTTTTGGAAAAATGAGAAAGGTGAATCGTGTTGGAGACTTGGACATCTCCATATAGAAATAAATGCTCACAGTTCAAGTTATCTCGGTGCTAAATGAGTGAGCTTTACTTCAAATGAAAGTATTATAAAGTATGGTAACGCGCAGACTCCAAACTGGAGAATAGATCTTTTCTTTCACCACGCCCTGCGACTGGTCTGGAGTCTGCATAATCGCATAACGGTTTACATCTATATCACCCGCCAAAAGCAATTTGAAACCAATATCCATATGTTTCCAGCTGTTTCCGGACGCTATGGGAAGTCACGGTCATCCAGTTACGATCAATTGGAAGTTAGTAGAATTTCCGAAACTTAACAAAACTCGGAACGAGTCTTGCGTAGACGAGTAAGGACTCGTAATAACTTGCACCACCAGGTATGGTTAACGTTAACGTTGCCTTTCCTTCCCCTGCAATGATCCTGGTGATCTCCTCTTGTTCCTTTGCCGTTAACGCTGGGCTGGTCCAGAAACCTAATTTGGTGCTCCCACCTGATGCAGCGACCCACCGCACCGCAGTCCAGGCGATATTCACGAAAAGTTATGAAGCGTACAAGTACGTAAATCTCGTCGGAGGATGTCGCAATGCTCCGAGTTGTTGAACTTCATGTCAGGCATTTTGCGTTCGGATATGATAACCTGAACCCTCTAAATAAAGGTGATAGCTCATAAAATTATCACGATGTCAACCGTTCTTCATTTATTTACTGGATTCTCCGATGTTAGAAATGGATGGGGCGTGTTGTGGTTAAGGATCACCAGATAACTACAAACTGATGAGTGATCATCGATCAGGTGCGACGATCATAGTGGACTCTCTGAGTACGATGGTACGTCCTTGACTACACCTTGGGGATTATCTTGCTAATTCAATGGACGCGTTTAGCACATCATGGGCTTGGGCGTACGCGCAGTGACACACGTCCATGTCCTTCTGATAACAATATTAGGATTTATTTACGGAGGCTGTCAATTTCTCTAGTAATATTGACTTCAGCATCTCCCAGGCATCAAGTGAAGTCAGGTACGTGCAACGAAGTCAACCCATTCAATTGTCTTATATGCTATTCAGCGTCTTCGAGACGACAATCCGATACTTGGGAGGACTTCTGAGCGCATACGAATTAACCAACAATCAATATCCTGTGCTTCTTCAAAAGGCACAGCAGGTCGCTGATAAGCTGGCATTTGCATAGATTAAGGTAAGTTTTGGGCGAAAATTAAGCTTAGTTGCGGATTGAAACCTTACATAACCGTGACATAGGGCAGCAACCTACCAACTAAACTTATAGACTTTTTTGAGACTTTTCCACCAACTTGCCCAACTTGAACCCAGCTTATGTCGGTATTTCTTGTGCTTTGGTGATACTCGACTCACATGATGACCTATAACTTGACCACTGTTGCCGATGCAGGATCGGTACGTTGCTGGGGAAAAGCCATTTTTCATACCAACCCCGGGCCACTCACCGTCACATAGCTAATCCTTGAATGGGGGACTTTATCGAAGTACACAGGCAATCAGACCTACTCGGATCTTACAGACAAAGCGTTCCGTCATATCATCAATCTCGTGCGTGTTCTAAATGCATTTATATCTCAACATACTTATGGTTCGTTCGTAGCCGGCACCACTACCACTGGGTTTGTGCTATGCAATAAATGCTTCATCTCCATTTACTATATGGTTGCGTTAGGTCTACCTGCTTTATTAAAGTATTGCTTTGCTGTAGACGTGGGGTGGAGGCACTGGCAGTTATTCAGAATACTTGATCAACTTTGACTCAGGAAATATTCACCATCGAAGCTCGCATTTACCTTGCTTTCATGGAGGGAACTGGCTATTTGGTAGGGTCGGGCTCCCATTTTTAATTGTCTCATTCTTATTGGTATGCTTGTCAGGAGGACAGCTGTTGAACAACCAGACAATCGTGGATTACGGAGTGCAGTTAACTGATGCATGCTGGCATACTCTAGTACCGCGTAAGTCCGTATGCTTCGCAAGCTTCTTCATCGCGGTTGACAAACTGCCTAGAACTGGAATTGGTCCAGAATGGTTTGCCTTCATCCCTTCAGGCGGCAACATGACAGCGGACGATTCACTTACCCCCAGCCCAACTTGCATTCAACGAGCAACACGGTTTCTACGTCACTCGACCGTACTATTGCTTGCGTCCAGAAGTTCTTGAATTGAATTTCTACGCCTTCCAAGTGACAGGGGATACAAAGTGTTTAGACCACGCAGCAAGTGTGATTTCCAGTTTCAACCAACACTTGGCAGTCGAAAATGGGTTTGTGGGGCTCCGCGATGTTACCAATGCCACTTCAGGCTATCTAGATGGGATGGAGAGCTTCTGGTTCGCGGAGGTTTTGAAGCATTTATATATCATCTATCTTCATTTCACATTTTCAAGTGGCTTACGGTGCTGTAGGTACCTCACCTTTGACGACCCCCACCATTTGAGCCTCGATGAATGTGAGCGGAAACTCTCCCAACGTGTAAGGTAACTGACATCTCCTTTGGCAGGGGTGTCTAACACGGAAGCCCATCCATTCAAGGCACCTGTCGCCAAAGAAACGTACGGCCTGGGCGTGCCAGTGGCCCATCCCCGACATGTCTTCGGCTACTTACAACCTTCGGTTGGCCACCTCTTTACTAGTTGTAGACTGCCAGCTCATCCGAGCCGAGCATAGATACGAAGACTTCAGTTCTAGGCCTCGGCAAAGGTTATACAGCAATCAAGTCATTTTTGGCATTCACTAATATTAGGGGGCGCCTGCTGGCTTATGAAAAGAGTGACGATGCCAGGAATGCTTCTATACAGCATAACCTATCCCAATTTTAAGTCAACCCAGTACCAGGTGGGCAAGCCATTCTTTGCGCCGCGGTAGCGGCACACGCTCTAACAGAGACGAAGAAAGACGAGATAAATGAGACTTGATCCCTCCTCCTCGAACTACTCGTATGTGGCCGGGTTTTTATACCTATAGCTATAAATAAGCAAAGCTGTACCGTAGTCAAAGAATTGTAGGTAGGAAACCAGATAATCAACGCGATAAAAAATACACATGCCGCGGCATCCGTGCCTCCCGCTTCAACAACCCCATTGAAAGTCGTTTACTCTTCCCCGACACAGCCGAAGCCTCGCCACCTTGCCCACAGCTGAAACAATTGCGCAACCTGCATCGCCCGAAAATCGAAACCCTGCGACGGGCTTGTCCTATCTGTTTTATTGAGCGCTCTCCGCTCCACGAGGGTTAGGTACATATTATCTAGGATGCCTCCCTGTGGATTGAACGAATCCAAACTTGCAGTCTAGTCCATTATTCATTGACCTGAATTTCATCTAGCTGGCTTGATTGAGAATCAATACAAAGACATATACGACCAGGCTTCGGTGGAGAAAGGATCCTCAGCTACAGCGCCAGAAAGTGGGGTTCTCCTAGCCGAAGTCAGTCCTATTCCACTTATGTAAAGCCCTCATAGCAACACATTTTCTCTTGTGTTGCGGCCAATCGCTTCTTTGGCATTCCTGAAAATACCGTGTCGTGTCAATCTTTTTAGGAGGACGTAAAGTTGAGGCTGAACAAACCTTTGAGCAGTAGCGTGCTTTGCAGGTACCGCAACCCGACTTGCATGTAGAATTACAAATGTTACACCTGAGAAGATTGCCGATATCGCTACATTCCCTAAGTGATGCGTTGATTTCCCAGAGCTCGGCGAGCGATACAGGGAGAATCTAGAAATATCATATGCCGTCGCCCGAGTCAAATAAGTAGAATGATCATACCTGAATTGTGTTGGGATCCTCAATCCTGTACCCAATCTCCCCGTGCCCACCCAAGAACTGAGGAGGACGTGCCCTGGTGGCAGTGATACAAAGTGTGTGGCCAACTTGAAAGTTCTGTGCATCATTTCTCGGGTTGGGTGTATGCAGAGCGACGAGGAATCTGGCTTGAGTAACATCTTTTACTGCATATACCGGACGCAGGAAAGATTTGTCTGCAGTGATCTGGTATGATAGAACCATAGTCCAAGTCAATGGCAACGCTAATGAACGTTCCGACATTCGTACGACAACTCGTACCTCCATAAGTAACACCCAGCTCTCCCCTTCTTTTGGTGGGAATACGGGCAAAGTGTCGGCATTGGGAAAGGACATTATATCATTGAGGTTGAGAGCATATTTCTCCCTAGTGCCAGAGGCCATGATGGCAGAACAAAGTTGGAACAGAGGTTGTCAAAAAGTTCCGCTCGAAATCTCTTGAGTCGAAGCGCATTCAAGTTCAGTCAACTGGCTATAGGTGGCAACCTTTTAGGAAGGTCAGGTGATATAGCGTAACTTGAATGACTCGGACACCGTGCCCGAAGTCATCACACAAGGACCCCGTATGCCCAGGTAGGAGTAGGCATCGGAATAACAAGCATCGAAGAGGCTAAGGAAGTCGTGGCGATAGTACCGGGGCTAGCCGACGTCTTGGTTGTGAGTCACTCAATTCAAGGAGTGTATTGGTTCGGAGTTTCAAAATTAACGAGGAAACGCATCACCGCCTTTGATGCCCCTAGGCTTCCTACTACTACAGGCACGTAACGTTTTCCTGCACGATTACGATGGGAACGTGCTCGCAGGTTAGACTTCGACCACATTTACAAACATCATATCCTGCTCACTGGCTCTAGGGTTCTGGCAATATGGCTCAATCTCTTGGAGCACCTTCTCGACGTGGTTGAATTCTCTAATCCAGACAGAGCATCAATGGGCAATTTTTGATTTGGACGAAACCAGTGCAGACCGTCACGGAGCGCAACAGCCGCTTGGTTTTGAGATAGTGCTTCCAGGGGTCTATATTCTACTTCGGCCAGGCAACCACCCTCTACTTCAGTTTTTAATAATCCATTCACTTTACTTCAGATGGGGGCCGCCTGCCGGTTGCTCTGAACGGTGAAAGGGCCCGTCCACGCCAACCCACCCATTCGGACACTCCAGTTCGGGTGAGTCCTATGCCAGCGACATACAGAAGGGTACCTAAGAAAAACATTTCAGCTGGATCACTACCGCAACCGTGTGCGCGAGAGAGATGGGAAATGTCTGATCACAGGTCGCAAATTTGCCACATGGACTCCACTGAGGGCAGCCCACATATTTCCTCGCGTCCACGTTGATGAAGTGAGCTTAAACAGTCGCACGGTCACTGATTAAATTTTTTTGCCTCTCCAGTGGGTTAGAAAACAGTACGATCACCTCATTACTGATACTGCCCCTGCATCGACTGTTGGTGGTTATGCGAAAATAGACTCTGTACAAAATGTGCTTATGTTGCGAAGGGACCTGTATGATCTGTGGGATAATTATGAATTTGGTGTCGACCCTGACGTGAGTGCCCTGATATTTTGGTATCCCGTCTACAGCTCCATTTCGATTCCGAAATATTTAGGACAATTATCGTATCACCGCATTCATCAATGGCTTAGACGATGTACATGGTTTAGCGCTCCAGCTCGATCATATCGTGGACCCGACAATCCGCCCGCTTGATGAGCTCTTCCGCGACCACTTCCAACAAGGCGTCCTGAAACATACCAAAGGCGTGGGGGAGCCAACTTGGGACAACGAGGAAGCGCTCGGTGATGGTTCTTTTGATTTGTCGAGACAAGAGATCTGGGGGAGTGCTGAGGGCAAAGAGCGGCTGGAGCTGGAATTTTTAGATAGGCTCTTCGAACATCAAGTTGCACAGGACTTAAGCCGAGGGTCTCCTATTAGTGCATAGAAACTGTGTGGTCCGTATTTTCAACACTTGACATTTTCACGTAGCAATAAATTGAGCCGGGTAAGTGTCAACGGCGCACTATGCAGTAAAAATCTACGACAATCTCGTACCATCCGCGGCCGAGGGGCGAATTCAAAAAATTTCGCCCAGTTAATAGGCTGGAACCCATTTCAATAATCTCATCTCACTGGATTGCGCTGCCAGAGATGAAACACAGGTAGGTACTACATACGTACAACATTGTCAACGTCAATTAATTACTGTCAGATCGTCGCGTTCTACCCTCCTCCACTTCCGTTCTTGATCAATTTCTCCGCCGCCGCCATTGGAGCTGATCGCTTCTTCTCATTCGTCCTCTCAGAATCTCCACCCGAGCCTGACTTGAAGACGTTCGCCCGCCTTAGAGATTCGCTTGGCCTTCAATGGATTCTCGAAGCCAGCGGATGGTGTTGATGTAGGAATATCTACGGCCGGAGCTGTTGGTTTTGCTGAGAGAGATACACGACTTTTTCAGCTTCTTCGTCACGTTTCAGGCCTTCCTCCACAGGAGGGGGGTCGCCATTAGTTCCAGATGATTCAGTCCCTGCTGCGGCCTCTCAATCTGCTCTGCGATCAGCAATCGCCCCTTTTGTTCGTCGGAAGTGGTGGCGCGACCTTTTTTCAAAGAAGCCTCCTGAAGAAGTATAGACGATGAGTCATGATTGTCCAATGAATGAATGATGAATTTTGTAAATACTGCTTTGGCCAATGCATCCGGACTGCTATCAATCCATGCAATAAACCAACCCTTTTCCCGTCCTACCCAAGTGTTTCACGAATTCGGTAAGACCGTGTCGCGTTCATGTGCAAATGGTTTGGTAAACCTGATTCGCTTGGACACGTTTCGTCCCACACCTAGAAGATATATTGTCAGATCGCAGAGCCGTCGCATAAACCATACCCTCGTGAAAGAAGAGACACGAATTCCGATTGAAATTGAGCCGAGACATGCTTTCGTGCATGCTCTCCAACAACCAACAACTGTCGAAGCTGAGCCTCTCTCTAGGCACGACGTTTTAGTTTGTTTCCATCCCTGCATTGCTTCTCGCAGACTTGGCAGCACCATCTTAGGCGCTGAAGGCCCTTTGACTTCATTTTGTTAGCGAGATATTTAGGAACACCGACTACAGATGAACATTGAGCCAATCCTGCTTTGGCTAGACGTGAGACCACCAATTCGCCTTCTGCTCGTGGCATCGTGAATAAATATGACTGGTAACAAGTAAACGATTATGACTCGGGGTTGAAACGTTGAAGCTTTGAAGGTTGGAGGCAAGTTGGCGTGGAACGCCATGCATTTGACTCAGTCAGCAAGCCTTTATTCTTGTTTTGTACCAAATACTATAATACTTAGAAAAATTAATGTGGCCGACTAGCTCAGTTGGTTAGAGCGCCGAGCTAATATGGATCAATCTATGTTGTCAACTCGGAGGTCTTGAGTTCGATCCTCACGTTGGCCAATTATTGATGTGTTTTTATTGCTTGTATGCCTCAATTTTAGACATCCCTTGTTATTAGACATCAAATTGCAAGGCCTGATCAATGTCATGTAATGAATGGTATGTATACATGACAGTGCCAGGATGTTGCCAATGTGACATAGTGCTTGTCACAGGTAACCCGCAGCTCACTTGACCTCTACCCATACTTGTGGTCATGGGTGTGGGTACTTGTGGGTATGTGTAAGGGCAACCTTGCAGGGCCCAATTGGGAACCTGATGGAGTCTGCATGCACTCAGAGGGTTGGTGCTGATGATGATGATGATGAGAGTGTACACAAGCTAGCAGAGGGGAATCCTAAGAGAAAGCTCTAAGGATCCTCTGCTAGGGTGTGACAACTATATACCTAAATACCCAAGGTCTACATGAGGTGTGCAACAAGGTGATAGTTGAGGAGTGAGGCTACTAAGTGAACATGAGGAACTAGAAGGAACTGGATAGGAAGTCCAATGGAAGTCCAATGTGGCTGTGCAGTGGAGACCATGCAGAAGTCTGACAAATATACTATCCTTCTAGATGATGCATGAGATGAGGTCACTGACAAGGAGGGAAGCCAGATAGAGAGGTCAATAGGAAGTCTGACGGAAGTCCAATGTGGTTGGGCAGCAGAGACCACATGGAAGTCCAACAAAACTGGTTGTCTAACCCCTGGGTATATTTCTTTGTACCCTCACCTGTACCCATGAACACCATACCTGTGCGGGTAGGGGTACAGTGTTACCACAGGTTTCTGCAGGTTACCTGTGGTTATTCACAGGTTTTGACAATAAAATGTATTTTAATTACACTAAATTAATATACAGAATGAGAAACCCCCCCTCTCGCATCTGGAGCGAGGGAGGGGGGGTAGTACCTGCAGTCACTGAGAACAGAACAAGAAACCCCCCTGCTCATGTTTGCAGCGAGGGAGGGGGGTGGTGCCTGTAGTTGCTGAGGGTGTCATCGTGCTCCTGCCCCTTCTCATTGTCCCCATCCTCATTGCACTCCCATGAGCAGTTGCTCATGGTGGCAGTTGAGGGGTGCTGTTTGTGTGGTACTGGTCATGCCTGTCATTGTCATCGGTCCCTAAGGAGTGTCATGGGTATGGGTAACACTGTGAGTATTGGGTCATGGGTATGCATGGGTATGGGATTGCCATACCTGTGGAAAACCATACCCATACCTGTGAGTACTGAATTTCCAGTCAGGTGAGTGGTCATATGACCTTGTTGATTCACTCATGGCACACTTCTAAACAATCCAGACCATCACCACCACCACCATAGCACCACCAACTGCTGCCATGAGCAACTGCTTGTGGGGTGGAAACAGAGAGCAACATAGATGGGGATGATGACAAGACAACAGCACAGCGATGGGACAATGAGATGACAAGACGACAAGATGATGGGACAACAACAAGACAACAGGACAACAAGACAATGGGATGACAAGATGACAGAACAATGGGACAATGGGACAATGGGAGAATGAGACAACAGGACAACAGGACAACAAGATGACAGAACAACAGGACAATGAGACGACACGAACGATCCACCACCTGCCCTCAGCCTCACAAGCAACTGCTTGTGGGGTGGATAGCGGGTGGAATAACGACATGATGACAAGGGCAGGACAACAACAAGAGCAGGATGACAATGATGATGACAAGGGCAGGATGACAAGGAAGACCCAAGGACCAGCACCCCCAACCGCTGCCACAAGCAACTGCTTGTGGGGTGGCAATGAGGATGGGGACAACGAGAAGGCACCCCCCCCCTCTTGCTGCAAATGCGAGTTGGGGGGTGTCTCATTCTGTTCTTGGCGACTACAGGCACCACCACCCCCCCTCTCACTGCAACCGCAAGTGGGGGGGGTTTCTCATTCTGTTCTTGGTGACTACAGGCACCACCACCCCCTCTCTTGCTGCAAACACAAGTGGGGTGGTTCTGTTATGATCCACAACTACCCCCCTCATTGTCACACATTTTCCTATGCTCCCCATGACTATCCCCTACACCCCCTAGAACCCTCTTGCCAATTTACAAGTCGTTCCAGCTAGCACTTTGCTCTCTACACACTGCTATGCTCATGTGAGCACTTCTGCATTATCACGACAGTCAAAGTCCATCCACCCACGATCTCTGTGCTCCTGTGCACCGCCGTGCAGTCAAGTGTCATCACCTCGTTTCACATTGCAACCCACATCTATCCTTGTGCGAGCTATTTCCGCACGTGCACCACATGGCTCCACCATCATCTGATCCGCTCTGCTGTGCTCTCGCCTTGCACTTAGCACTTATCCTGGGTCATGCTGTGTGCAACTGAATTTGCAATTCTATTTCATGTCCGTATTCTTAGTTCATCTTGTTCATTCTATTGAAATTCATTCACTACTATTTCATTTATGTTATTCCATACCTGCCTTATGTAATTGTGGAGCGCTGCTCTTCCTTACGCTCTCACACTTGTTAAATAGCTGTAGCTCCCACTCTCATTCTTTAGCTTTGTTATCAACTTTGATACAACCTCGTTTTCATTGTAACTCTAACTTGCTTGTACTTTTGTACTTGTCCGTTACCTGTGTTGTCTGCATATGTTCCCACATGTAACCTCCACAATACATCCACCATTGAACTCAGTCTCATCCGCTCTCTTACTCCTAGTCATCCTCTTCTCTTACTTCCAAAATATGGGTTCATCGCTAGGTCAGGGTGCAACCGGCCTGCTCTGCATGGTTGAAGCCATTAGCCCATATGTCTGCCAGTTCTTTGAAGCTGTGTATGTTCCCCTCTTGGATGAGTAGGCTTATGTTCACTACAGCTTCGTCTGCAAGCACCTCTGCATCCGCTTTGCGCCT
>QMFE01001426.1:0-13423 GCA_003314665.1 Tricholoma sp. MG77
TAGTGAATCGAAATCGAAATGACTGAAGTCCCCATCCCACCACAGATCGTCATCAGGAGGGAATAGGGCTTGGATATCTTTATGAAAATTCTTCTCTACAGGAATTGGAGTAAAAACAGAAGATAACAAGAACCTGGGGATGCACCGAACTCCTTCTTGTTCTTCTCCGAAGTCGGATCCAGACTCATATACCTTGCTCCTTGCTTTTTGGCATTGTCAAAATTTTCAAACAGCCAATCGCGGGACTCCCGAATACCGAATTTGATGAGGGATTCTATAACCGGTTCATTGTTGTCGTTGTCAAACCGGAGCTCCATCAACTCTTCCAGGACCAGGCGTCGGCATAGAAGATACTGTACAAGCCGAACCCCTGCATTATTTTTTAATGTAATCATCTCCTCCTCCATAATATTTAGGCTCCCAGTCTGCAACCGTTTCGTCGCCTGAAGCCAGGCTCCATACATCTTTTCTTGAAGCAATGCACCATAGACCAGCCGTCGCCAGAGAGGATAATATTTTGGTGGAAGGAGTAATTCCCCCACGCACGATTCATTGGCTCCATAGGCGCTAATTCTGTACCACTCCTTCCCATGGATCTTGATTATTTGAGGTTGGGTGTATGTTACGCGGGATTTGTCTTGAAACTCTTTGAACTCAAGACGCTTTGGGCGCCATGTAACAATAGGGATCTTGAAGTCCTTGAGTGGAGCAGCGAGGCGCACCAAATTTTTAGATCGAGGCATGATTGTCGAGGCGATGTGGAGATGAGTCACACTGATAATGTAACCGTGACATGACAAAAATGTGGTGATCAGTTCCAGTTATCCCCGTACGTGCGTGCATGCGTACCCATGAGGCTAAGCATTCTCACGCAACCACCGTTTTGATCACGTGACGTAGTCGAGTATGACTATCCATAAGAGCCGATGCGGCGACAGTGCGGTGAAACAAGCCCATGTGACTTCATTCGGGAATTGCCGTGTGGAACAAATAAACAGTTGAAAAAGACATTTTTTTCTCTTCACATCAACCACCATCATCGGCGCCTCCTTGTAATAGGGAGGTGCTATGCTGACGTAGTTGGCATCCAATGTGGATGGACCCGCGTCTCTCGTGGAAACGTAAGGCGTTAAGCGTGGCCGTTATGGCTGCGTGGGTGGTGTGGGGTCCGCATACCACATACTGTTGCGTGGTTGACATCTGACTTAGTTTATGTATAATAGCTCCCATGCCAGCCGCCATTGTCGGCGCCTCTTGTCATAGGGAGGTGCTGTGCTGACCTAGTCGGCATCCAACGTGGATGAACTTAAGCGTGGCCGTTGTGGCTGTGTGGGTGGTGTGGGGCCTGCATACTGCATACTATTGCATAGGGAGGTGCTATGCTGACAGAGTCGGCATCCGATGTTGGGGGGGCTTGCGTCTGTGGTGGACATATCAGACATTAAGCACAACTATTATGGCTGCGTGGCACATCAGAGTTTCGAGGATTTAAGTGAGGTCTAAATTTGATTCCAGAATGGGATATAATATACAAAATATCCAGTTCTATTCAGGTGAAACCTTTTGTAGAGTGCTGTTTTTGTTGTGCTCGAAACACCAATCCTCATTTGAAAAATAAAGTTGTCCATGAATTGTATTGTCTATTTTGAATATTAAATATCCTATTCCGCAATCAGATTTAGACTGTAAAACGCTGATGTGTGGGTGGTGTGGGGTTCAGCTTGAAGTTCTTCTATATTGGGTAATAAATACATACATACTCCCCAATCAACCATCACTCCGTCCATCTCTTTTTCATAGGAAGATACTGTACTAATGTAGTTGACATGCAATGTAAATGAGCTGGTGTCTGTTGTGGAAATGAAATACGTTAAGTGCGGTACAGCGTACACACCGCTAAGGCGGGATGGGGTCCTGATTGCTCGCTGGTTGCTCGGTCCGGCCGCTATGAGGACAGGACTTTCGTTGCCGTCGACAAGCTCAATTCCTGACTCCGCTTTTGTGGACTCCGCTCAGCAGATGGCATTTGCCCTCATTCTTTGTTGGCGATGACAATGATGCCCCATATCACCTATCATGACACCTCCTGAACAGATCAGATTCAGCCGCATGTGTGCGTTTTCCACTGCACAAAAAGGACCTCTGCACTATCCACACCCTCCGTTCTACTCACTCTGCTCTCACTCTGTCGCTTACCCCAACCTCGTCGGTATGCTGATGTCGAAGAGCCTCGTGCACTTGTCACATGACATCCAAACACGAATCTAGCCCATTCAGTGTGACTATTGCTTCAACTTCTATTCTACCTCCGATTAGACATCCTGTCATTAGTGACAATGCATCCCTTTCCCTCAAAAGGCCTCGTGCTCCTTCACAATTGTGCTTGTTGCCTGTCAGGCCCATACATAACCTGTAGTGCGATTTGCATGATTATTGATTTTGGTAGGAAAGGACTCTTGCAGGATCAAGCACATACTGTTGAGGTAATGGTCCGTGCAGTGGCACGTGGAGAACCTCGTAATCTAAGACATATGTAGTAATATATATTCTGAGGTTGAACTTAAAATAATAACTTCTCCCACGCGCCCGCGCTCACGCCGTGTCCACCATCAATAAGCTATTTATATTATACATTGTAATATTGTTATTTGTCAAAAAAACATCATCGGAAGTCCGGAGGGAGAAGGGAAATCATGGTAAAACAATGTGCATCTTAGCTGGTATAAGTAGCTATCGGAATAGTAACATTGTAATATTGTTATTTGTCAAAAAAACATTTCGGAAGTCCTGCAGGAGAAGGGAAATCATGGTAAAACAACAAGGGTGCTTTTACCTTGTGAAGAGGCATGATATAAGACTGATCCCCTAGCCTGACTAACTTTGACTTCCACTTGCATGCCTTACATCTGATCCTCACAGTGTTCAAATCCTTGAGTTCACCCATGATATGTCCTGGGCGATCCTTACTTGCGCAGTTGGGCATACCACACTTCTCAAAGTGATACCCCAATGGTCGCTCAGCTCTGTGCATGCCGACTTCACGTGCACGGAACTCAGTGCCAGATCTATAGGTGACGATGACGGTGTTTGTTGTGACGGTGGTAGGGTACGCAATCAAAGCGTCGCGTACTGTCTCCCAGATATCCTGCATGCCATGGATAGCGATCTTTTCCACGAGGCCATTGACGAAGGGTTGGACATCATGGGGCATTGTTTCAAACCCTCCAAAACCAATGAGAAGGTCCAAGAGATCACTACAAATCAAGTTGTCAGCTTTTGCAATAGTTCCAAACACTAAGCCAAAGGGAGTACTTACTTTGTGAAGAGTTGCGTGATGTAGTCCCAGTGGACTGGCTGCCTAACCGCAGACCCACAGGAGACCATGACCATGACCCGCCAGCCTCCACGGACCTTAGGCGTAATGTCTGCCCATGGTGCCACTCCAGGGTGAATTTCATGAATCATGTCATATGATCAGGATTGTGTTGATCCCTTTTTCATCTCCTGCAGTACGTCATCCCCCACATAGGTCCTCACGAGATCTGGGAGGGTTAATGTTCCTGGCACACCTGTTAATCCACCTGAAGACACCAATTGGCCGCTAAAAGAATCAGAGTGTGTATCGAGGACGATGATGACGTTCGCAGGTCGGCCATTGCTCCTAGAATTCTTGATGAAGTCTACATGCGTATCCTTGTGTTTCATTGACTGTGCCTCCCCCCCTTTCTTTAGATCAATGTTAGTCAGGTGAAACTACGTCATTGAAACATCAGTGATAGCTAGAAAGAAGTTTTTATCAAAATTGTACGTCGTTCTTCTCGAGCTCGTAGTTGCTTTGCATCGTAAAGGCCACCAACTTGAGTACTAACGAGTCCAAATTCTTCAGTTGCAATGCAATGAGGAGCAGAGGCCAGGTGATCTTGGGCGTACGGCGAAGACCACTCCCAGCTAGATAGTAAGGGATGACAGTCGTCGTCGTCTTGGGACTTCCTATGCAAACCGGACACTCGAACTTCAAGAGGTCACCAGGGGTCACTGTTTTAGCCCCAATACATCCTGCGTTACCTAGGTTGAGAGCAATGCAAATTATAGCACCGCAATGTATACAAATAGCGCTATTGTTGGGTCCGGCGGGATCCGAACAAAAAAAACAATAATTGGCGCGAAATTTCTTCACGGCATCGTAATAGTTGTTGGTTGGGACTACAGGGTTTAGTAAGATGCATGCATGCTCTGCGAGAGGAACGACTTACCGGGAGATTCCGTTTGGTTGCTTTGTGAAGCTGCTTCTGATGAGAGAGGTGGCAGCAATGGTATCTCTGCAATACGTGAGCTCTACATTTCCTCTTTGTCGCACCACCTACTTGTGCTCTGGGTAGAAGAACCACCATGTGCTCCACCAGCGATGATCGCAAGGCGAACCTTATTAGCTGTGGAGCGAAGTCAGTAAGGCTATCCAACCAAATTGAGGGATAGCTTAACTTACATGCTTGATTTCGGGTAGTCATATCAGCGAGGGTTGTGGTGGGAGAATGAGAAGATGCCTTAGCCTCGTGGCATATGCATGCACACCGTATGTATGGGGATAAGTTAAACTGATCACCCTTAATCATTTTTGCCATGTCACGGTTACATCGTCACAGCAACTTATCTCCACATCGCCATGTCAATTTGAAGATGGTTGTAGATGTTTTGGGGCTTAAAAAGCATTATTAGTGTGCTGGCAAAACAATATGATAGTAATGGAGTGGCTAATCGACAATTAATCACAGAAAGAATTTCTTATGCACCAGGATGCTAGTAGTACCATAACGACATGGAACTCCGGTATATTCTGCCATCATCTGCGAGTCTCATCACTCAAATTGTTTCATAATTTATCATCTTAAAGTGACCGTCAGTTCCTATAGGTTCGGTTGTTCATCACGAGATCTAATTCATTGTATGGATGCTGAAATACGTTCTTGTCCTCTGTATTGCTATTTCGAAGACAATCTATAACAATTCCTGAACTTATCGTTACATCTGTTAGTACTGATCAAGTCTGAAATTATAGTCAGGTATTGTTCATGGCTCCCATTGCATTTCTAATTTAGGGAGAAAGTGAGAGTTTACTAGGCAGGAAAAGCACCCTCAGATCCGGGAGTTACTTGACTGGCACAGGGCTGGACAACATTCGAGATATCCAGTCTAGTGTATGGCAGGGGTATGCCAACCCGTGCAGGTGTGGACCAAGGGTAGGCGCGGGTAGGGGTACGGGTACGCAAGATGCGACCCTCACAATACCCGTACCCTTGTCGCAGGTATGGCCGGTATGACGGGTCGCCGGACCAGACGTCGCCAAACATGTGCAAAGTAAATGGCCATGTCACATTGACAAGGCGATTATGTGTTCGATCCCTGTCCAAACGGGATGTCACTGAGGTCAGTTTAAGTTTTTTTGTTTCAACTGACTCATTTTTTTTTCATTTAGGTTCTATCTATGGTATAATGACACCACAACACCAAAACCACGACAACGGCCGCCACAGCCACCACACAGGCACCCAGAACCACCGCTGTGAGCAACTGCTCACGGGGTGGGAATGGGTACAACTACAAAACGGCAACGCGCACCAGACAAAACGGAATGACAACAAAACGAGGGAACGACGAGACGGCGGGGAGACGAATGACAACGTAATGACAAGACGACGGGAGACGAGGGGGAGGAGGTAAACCAAACGAAAAAAAGGCCCAAGAGACGTCGTCGACGTCTCTTGGGCCACCGGTAAGTTTTCATTTTCTTTTCTCGTTTCATTTTCTTTTTACTAACAGTTTTTTAGTTACAATGCTTTACTATGGGGAGGTGCAGGGGAAAGAGAAGGGGCACAACGACGAGAGGGGGACGACGAAGGGGACGACAAGACTACGGGGACGACGACGATGACCAACGTCACAGCACCCCCGACCACAGCCGTGAGCAACTGCTCGCGGGGTGGAAACGGGGAGCAAGGGGACGGGAAACGTGAGACAAGAACGAAGACGGGGGAACGACGACGATGACCGGACAACTACAACAACGCGGGGACAACGAGAGCGAGGACGAGGACCAGACGACACCGACGACAACAGAAGGGGCACGATGACGGGAGGGTGAGGGGAAGGAGAGGGACGACGACGAGACCACGGCCCAGCACCCGCCCATGCCACTGCGAGCAACTGCTCGCGGGGGGGGGAAGTGCGGGTGCTAACGGCGACGGGGGGCAGGACAACGACCAGGAGGACCAGGGCAAGACAACGACGAGACGGCGAGGACCAGCACGACGAGGAGGAGAGGGCAGGAACCACATTCCAGCCCCTCTCTCCAACGACGGGTGAGGCTCGACCTAGCACCCCCCTTCTGCCATGCGAGCACTGGCTCGCAGTGGTGGTAAGGGGTGCTACTGGGCCATGACGTTAGGTAAGATGAGTACGGCCCACGACGACTCAACACAACACCCCTCACCGCTGCGAGCAACTGCTCGCGGGGTGGATAGGGGGTGCTGACAACACCGACGAACGGCGATGGACGACGACGGGGACAACGTACCCCTGTCCATTACCCGCAAGGGTATACATACCCTCCCAACCCCCGGGTACCCGTACCCGTACCCGCCGAAACCCCCCACCCTCGACTACGGGTAAGGGTTTTGACGGGTGCGGGTACGGGTAGCGAAAAAATACCCGAGGGTTACCCGTGACAATCTCTAATCCAGTCTAGTGTAAGGTTGCAATAGTAGTGAAAGTGATTGTAAATTCATGAAGCACCAGCATTCCATGCTTTAAAATCCAGGTGAATGTACTCTGTTCTTCTACATACCAATATTGACTCAGACCTTATTGCCATAAAACTTTTTCTTGTCATCAGGTGTCTCCCCAGTAGCACATTGTAGATTTTTCTTAAGGTCAGGATGTACAACTTTCCAGCCTTGTGCAGGTTTTACAAACGGCGTATAATTATCCCAGGTGCGAAATACAGCCTCTGAATCTTGATTGAAGGTTACAGTCCCGTTGCGCGCTAGGGGTTCCGAGGGATCGAGTTTTATTAGCCACTTTCGGGCCATTTTCGGCTCCAAAACATGCACGTGATGGTTCTATCATGTGCATATTTTAACCTGCATGTGATGGTTCAGAACCATCACAGGTAATATGATGGTAACATTCACGTGGTCGGGAAGTTGTATGTCTGTCCCAAGGTATACATGTATTCGTCATCGTCTGATGCATGAGTCGTCAGAAGGACTAACCGCTCAGTGATACGAACACTTCTCGAGACTTATAGGCACAACGGCATACAAAACGTTCTTCAGCGTGCTTAGATGCGTAGCCACATTCGCTGGGAAGTGGGAGGAATCCAAGCTCAGCCTTACGCTGTAGCTTCGGCGACCGGCTAACAAGGAAGGTGGTGAGGTTCAAAAGTGCATGTTCCAGATGCTGCCACAAGAAGATAATCTCCTCCGAGAGTGAATATTGTAGAGGAGTGACTGTAACTATAGGCAGTGTTTTGTCACTAAAATCTAGCCTAGCGAAGAGCGGCCTGGTAAACATGACTCGCTTCGGCCAAAACGCTATCCAGGGATACACATTAGAGAGCCACCGAGGTCGCCGGAACTCACTGAAGCGGATGTTGGCCGGAACGTCCATGTCATATGGTGGGAGAGGGTGTCTGAGGTCGTAAACGTTTGGGGATGACCACACCCCGAATTCATGATCGTAGACCACTTCAGTATCCACCATCTCCCGAGTAGACGCACAGTGAGTTACAGGCATAGCGTTGATCTGGAAAGGAAGACGTCTACGAAAAATTGCATGCATTAGCGAGATTTCGGTGAGATACTCTGTTCGGCAGAAGCGTACTGACCAGGGCAGCGTTGCTAATGGGTAGTTTGGGTCGTTTGGCGTGAATGAGCCTCAAGCCTGGGTGTTGATAAACGGCACCAAGTAATCAAATCCTCGGCGATGTCTTCGTCTTTCTTGAGAAGATCCTAAGTGATAACACCAAATGATCTTTCAGGGACCGGACTGGGATGGTTCGAGGAGATAACTCCTCGAATCACAAGACTTGGAGGGTCTGAGCGTCGCTGCAATAAATTTCTGTTCATTCGCTATTGCGAACAACATGGAGGAAGAGGATAGTTGGAAGGTTGAGCCAGCATGGGCTAATGCAGCTCGAGTTGAAAAATCTGTGCACGCACAATGGCTCCAAGACCTGTGGAACACCTTCGTGTGCAACTTTGCACCAGGTTTTCGAGTCGGCACCTACGTCAATGCCTATTTATCGACGTGGGCGAAAACCTTTCCAGCGTTCCATTTAGCACATGTGCCCCTTTGGATTTGGTGGGGTACACAGTCGTATAGACCACGCAACCAGGTGATGAACTTGTATCTACCCACAGCGAAGGAAGTAGGGGAGGCGAAAAACCTGGCGAAAGCGCCGTATCCTCAGCCCCGTGAGTTTGCCCAGCACTTCGACGACGGAAATGATCAGGCCATGAGCGACGACATTGCCAATTACCAGGCTATGAATGCCCAGCATTTCGACGATGGCAACAATCAGCTCATGAACATTGACAAGGACCACCGATCTGTTGGGTCTAACACTCTTTCCTCGACGATGCCCCAGCCCGACAGCGCCAGTGCTCCTGAACCCATCCGGGGTTCGTTTCAACTATGGGGCGAAGATCTACCTATGTTTATTGTTCGGATGACGGAGATGCTGACTGCATCTAAGTTCTGTGAAGAGGACGATGATTTGGATTTACATGCAGCGTTGGAGGCCGCAGCAGAAATTCAGCGACTCAAGGACACATTGTCGGAGACGGCGGAGGTTTTCGAGATGTATGAGTGGATTGACACTGGAGGTGGTCACAAGCTACGAACCATCGTTCCTAAGGAAGAACGGCAGGCACGGTGGTCCTTAACGACCCCGGAGACTCGGTGGTATCATGGCCTGCTGGACTCCTGGTCTATCATAGTACTTCCATCAGCAGCGGTGACCAAACATTTCGACCCATCATTGACGATGCTCGTCGAGAACGACCACATGGACCATATTGGACAACGACAACCAGCCCTTCCTGACAATCCAGCTCCTTGGGGCGCTAATCATCAAACATCCTCTATTATTCAACCTCGAACCCTGGACAGCGTGCCAAATGTAGATGTATATGCCGAGGACGTGAAATCTATTTACGGTCAACTTGTCCCCGATTCAAGTGTTGTCAGCCGATCACTTCAGGATATTCTTCTCAATTGATACGGTTTCAAGCCCCAGCTTCCTTACATGACCAACAACAGAATGAAGAAATGGGAGATCAGCACCCGTGAATGCAGAGTCGTTGTTTCCGCTATGGATCGACTAGGACTTAAAACATTCATTTCTGATGATCTTCACGAGGCTGTGGTGGACCTGTACAACTTTTTTCTCGGTAACCCCACAAAACCATTCGCATTCCACCCGCTCTGGGACATAAACCCAGATTTCTGGCAGCGCATTGTGGATCACCCCAAATTCCGACACTGTAAAGTTAACGACGATGCCCACCTCATCGGAGTACGCGACAAGCTGCTCCACAAGCAATTCTACCTCTTGATGATCCTGCACGCCTGCACTGTACTGCAGGTTTTCCGCGGGGGACATACGGGAGTGCTAGTGATTGCCCGGAGCTTGATGACCTGGGGAATCCCGTTTCATACAGTCAGATGCCACACAAGTAAACCGACCGGATTGGGCTCGATGAAGGACAGTGTCGGGCTAGGATATCGCCATCATGACAACAGATTCGATGGCGCAGAATATGCCATCTACGAGAGTAAGAAGCGAGAAGTTCTGGAAAGCCCCTACGGGTGAGTAGCTGTCATGTCCGGTGGCATACTTTGGAGACTTTTGAAGGACGCCGTCGACCATAAGACCATGACAAGGGGGCCGATGCCATCCTACATGAGGGAAGGGGCATCGGTAGGCAGTTTGGGGAGCTTTCACCTTGTGGATGATCAGCTGTCTGCAACGGAGGAGGATGTAATTTGTGGGGTTTATCACATGTCCGGTACGAACCATGTCACTTGCTGTTAACCAGTCCCTTACCTTCCCTGCAGAGCAACGGAATCAGATTACACAGGTATCGTGGTGGCCGAAGCAGAGTACCTGGATCAAAAGCGGCATGAATTTTGGGTACTGGACCCCGGATTGCGAAGGCTGGTACCAAGCACGACTGAGTGATATTCGCCAAGGCAAAGCTAAACTATATACTGCGACGGAGTGGAAGGGCAAGCTGAAGAAGAGAGCCACGGACACGGCACAGGCCACTGCGGTTGCCAATATCCTTGCGAACATGGTTCTCAGTGGGAAAACTGATTATTGGGCAGAAGAATGAGCAGTAACCAATACATTTTGTGCTCTCCTCGACAGCAATCCATGGTGTTGCTCCACTTCATCCTCCAAACCCAACAAGTCATTTCGTCGTCGTCATCTACATGTCCGAACATACTTTTCATATTGAATGCTTTGTTTATGGTGTGCATAATATATTAACTATCATCTGTAATATCTACATGCTTGACCAAAAATCTTACATGTTTCATTGGCCACTACTAAGTTGTTTTCACCCTACCCCCCCCCAGATAAAAACGAAGGGTTTACACATAAAAGTGTGCACCTATTCTGATTGTCATTATGAGAAGAGCTACTATCAATAGAAGGTTGTCTGTGGGACAAAGATACCAATATCCTGTAATTGAGCACCTCGGGGTGCAGATGCTGCTTCCCATTCTTCTTTCAACAACCTATCCCATTTATAAATCTCCTGCTGCAGCTGAACATTCTCACGTCTCAATTCCTCTGCTTCCTTTTTAAATTCCCTGATCGACTTCTGTAATTCCAAAATGTTCGACTCCAAGATAGTAACAGTCTGCTCAAGGGTTTCGATATAACTTGCCCATCTGGCTCGAAATCTTGCTTGTCCTACAGCATTCTTCTTTTTGCGAATACTTTCATCAGACATCTGGGGTATCTAAGATCAATCCTTACAGACTGGTAGCAGAAGTATATGTTTTACAATGACTGGGTTGAACTGGATGCAAGTTTTCTTACGATGTGGTTGGCAGAAACAGAAACTGTTTCCTTGGTAATGAGAGTTCAAACTTCTCAAATTGAAACATAAACTTACAAGGACTGTCAGTCAACGCACTCCAGGAATGTGCTGTCCTAGATTCCAGTAGAAATTTGTCTATGTTTGGCTTCATGTCAATTAAGTCAGACACACGATTTCATAAAGTAGAAGCCGAATAAGGAAACTCTGACCCAAAATATAACCCAGCCTGAGGAAATGTAATTGGCATGCACATATTTACAGCTATACCTAACCATCTTAAAGACTCTTTCTACCTTTCAAAGTAACTATGTAGAACTCTATAATGGGTTATTAGTATCTTGTGCATTGTTTGTTCCGAACAAATATGAAAAAAAACAGCATCTTGGATCTGCAGGGTTTGAGGTGACAGTGGGAGGGATTGTGTATTGTCATTCCGACCAGAATTGTGAGGTGATTCTGATGGTGATATGGGTGTGAGAATATTTTTATTTGTTTGGCTTGGAAATATATTTTAAATAAAATTCAAGATTATTTGTTTGTTTTCCAAGCTTATTTTTAATTGTTTGGTCCCGGGATTCATGTAAATCTAATCAGATTCACAGGGCGATTCTGATGATGCCAGTGACGTGAAATCGTTTTTATTTATTTGGGTTGTATTTGAATTCTTTGTAGTAGGTCTGAACAGTGAGTATCCAGAAAATCGGATGAAGCTGTGAGTACCCGGTTTAGGGGTCAGGGTTAGGGTGGCGAGCACCGTGAAGCGGTGCGAGGCTTATGTGGTGATGAGAATGAGCAGAAAGTAAACAATGACTGCGCCAAATAGTCACTGGTCAGGTTTCGACTCGATGAGTCTCATCAGTACTTCTGCTGTAGTATTTATACAGTCTACACTGTTCAGGGCTGGTCAATTGGCATGAGACATCTTACCGACAAGGGGATACCTTGTCCCTGGGTTAGGGAGGAGTGTATTCTACAACCACAAGATGCAAGGCAGAGGGGACAAAGGGCTTGGAAAAATCCAGCCATCCCTTTTCGCCTTAAATAAGGCTCATCAGGTCCCATTCTCACAGCGCTGCCGAACGGCAACGCACACAGCACGCAAAATGTCGCCATTGTTACGTGCTATCTATCTGACGTTATCACTCAGCTAGCTGAGTGTGGGAACTTTTTTTCCTGCCTATCGATCATAAATTGACCCTGGGAGACCTAGAGGGGGGAGGGGAAACTCCCAGGAGTCCCATGGACCCACTTTGAAGTTGCCCAGCAGGGCAGTTCCTGCCCCCCTTCAAGGGGGGGTCCTGTGGAGCATCTGCAGCTCAAAAGTGCTATGCCTGCTGCATTCCCCACACCCCAGTTAGGGACCATTGAGCAAAGTTAGCGCTCAGGAAGTCTTCAAGGACCACATGTCTGCAGAAGGCAGTCTCCAGAGCTGACACAACATCAAATTTTACACTGAGCCTCAAGGCTGCAGCAGAGTCAGGGCTCTCAATTCCGACAGCAGAAACAGTTAGGGATCCTCAGGACACTGCTCAAATGAATACAAAAACTTAATCATCCCCATGTCCATAACAGCCATGTGTGTATTTATAAAGCATACATCATATAAGCATGTCAGAGTCATAAGTATAAAATGAAAGCACTATTTGAAGGAGGAAGGGGAAGAGGAGAGGCATAGATCAATTGAATATGACATAAAGGAAATGAGGTAAGTGATGGGCATATGAAATGTGGCAGCAAGGGTGTTCAGACAAAGAAAACAAGCAAGAAAGGCATGAAGAGCCCAGAAGAAGAAGAAAAACCCACTCAGTACTGGATGTTTGCCATGTCCTCCTCTGAGAATAGCTAGATGTTTGAAGGATAGCCAGACAATAGCTAGACAATTGTCAGATAGCTATTTGGAGGTTGAAGAATGAGGGGATTGACATAGAACCCCATAGGAGCTTGCTGAGTTGCCTCCTTACACTATGCTTACAAGCAGGGAGTCAGGGCAGGTCTTAGTAATGCCCTGCTGTGTCCTCCTGTCATGGACTCTCTTTTCTGGATGGCTTTCAAAGTTTTCACAGTCTTCCAGTCCTTGGAGCTGTGTGCATTCCCCTCTTGGAAGAGTAGGCTTACATCCATTACAGCTTCTTCTGCGAGCACTTCCACATCTGCTCTGCTCTCCATGCTTTTGTGCTCTGTGCTCAATCTTGTGTGCAACTCCTGTTCATGTCCTCACACTACTACTAAAATGTCCACAACTGTTTGCCCTTGTTCATTCACATGTGCACATGCTCTGACACTTGCATGACAAGCAATACAATTGTTGTATC
>QMFE01001435.1:3353-14179 GCA_003314665.1 Tricholoma sp. MG77
AATGGGCTGCATCACTTTGTGCTTCCCTACAGAGTATTAAGAAGGAAGCAGAAAGTTGAGCTGCGAGTGCAACCTCGGTCATCAGATTTCCCCTCCTAGCAATGTCAAGAGTCAAGATAGCATCACCAATGTGTCCTGCCGCAATTTGCGACATGCCCAATTCTAATCTGGTTTCTGCTCCTCCAAAAACAAATGTAGCCCCTTAGAAGATGGGTACCGCTTTCTCCTGGAGAGCAATGGCTTCAGCGAAATGGCACGCAAACCAGTATCGTGTGGCAAGGCCCTTCATGCAAAATGCGGCATTGAGGACCCGTCCTAGTGTTATGACACACATATATATTCTCATTATTTTTTCCTTATTTTTACGTATTTATCAGAGTCCATTACGCAGAGTTACGTTCAATAGCGCTCAATAGTCGATCGTGAGAAAAACGTTCTCACGCGTCAACGATTAGTAATAGTGTACGCGCCTGTACGCGCGCGACCTCTTATCGGTATTCAAATAACGTACAATAACTGTAACATAGTATATAAAGTGAATACATGACTAAGAGGCACCCCAGTTGTGTTCTCTTAGGATTCCCATCACAGATAGTGTGCGGAAAAGCCTTTGATCAACCAGCCGTCTATTCTTAACCGTTCCCATCAACCTTTGATCGCATCAGCGATCGTCGTCGAACTTCTTGTAGAGCCCGCACGAGGAATCCCGCGAGTGGATTTTGGTGTTGCCCTAACACCTAGACATTGATATTTGTCTAATGCATGGTTCAAGATATCATAACAAAGTTTGGAGGCTCCCACTGCATGGAAAATAACTCCAAGATGTCGAAGGCATTTGGCAGTGGCATGTTCGTCGCCCAACAGCTCAAATATCTTGGCTGCTTCCCAAAGTAAGTCGAGACCATTTTGGACCTGACACTGAGAAAATAGAATGTGGGCCTCTTGCCGTTTGCACTGGGCTATCTGGAGTTGGTTGCCGAGTTCCATGAATATGATTGTGGCTTTGTTAAGATAATGACGAATGTCACTGGCATCTTTAGAAACTTCCGCCATGGCAAGGAGGCACTGCGCTTTGCCCCGTTGATCTCCCAAATCACGAAACATCTCTGCAGCCCTTCTGAGTTTGTCAAACCCACCATAACCACATCAATTTGTCCAAAGTCCAAGATTGCGCTCACAGTGAGCAGCACTGGCCATGTCACCGAGTGCCGTGAACACTTCAATTGCCTCTTGGTATGGATTGTCCTCCATTTTGCTGACTGCCCTGCCCATGTCACCCAGGCTTTGAAGACAGCGTGCAAGCAGTCTCTTGGACTGGAGCCACTGTGCCAAACCGGCTGCATTCCTCATGATTGGCAAATGCGGTTTAGTGGAGGAGAGGAGAGCGGAGTAGTCAAGGGAAGCCTCTATCGCACTTTTGCAACCATGATCCAGTGCATGGAGCAGAACCAACTTGATGCTGCTGCCAAACGTGGTCAAGTACTGAACATTCTCAGTAAACTCAGCTTCTCCAGGTTGATACACGCGCATCTTGGCTTGCTTGAAGACATACGAGTATACCTTGTGAATTGAGTTGTCGTCAAGTGGATGAAATTGGAAGAGGTAGGACCGGATCAGGGAATCTAATTTCAATAAGTTGTCATCTGGATCAAGCATTGGCAAGTCAGTCGCAGCTATGTTGTTGGTTTCTGGTGCGATACGAAGCAGCTCAGTGAGCAGCAAACCGCTTGGAAACATGGAGAGGACCCTGAGAAGCTTCCATATATCTGGTTTTTTTTCCATGGTGTTCTTCAAGGATGCTTCGACAGAAGAACAGAATTTGCATGTCATGCCATGGATGGTTACCAATAGCGTCAACTGCGGGATATCACACATACCATGTAGGATTTTGTCAGCCTGATCTCGCAGGTCATAGTTATCCCAAATGCCCTCGAAACTGTCCAAAACCACAAATTGTGGAATGGCCACATAGGCTAGTGTGTCTATCACTGTTTGTTGCCACATGTTGAGCATGAAACACCATCCAAGAAAATGATGTGTAAATTGAATGGACAGTGACTGTTGGCCCACACACTGGACGAACATTGTGGAAGGGAATGTAGACTCACCCATCGACCTTCCCATTCCGAGGTTTTTCTTTTGCCGATCAGTTCACTGGCTTCGTTTCATACACTAGTTTGCTTTTTCATATTTTTCATTACATTTCTTGTCGAGATTAAATTTACTCACTTCGATATTTGCTAACACAGATTGCACGAAAAAGATAAGGCTTCTGGGAAATGGTCTTCGAGACGCTTCAACTCACACCCGACAGTCAAACGCGAGTTCTTGCGTTGGTTATCCCTTCCACTCATCAATAACAGTCTTGTGTTGAAGGACCTATACTGGGCTTGGGTTTTATTTTTACTTTACTTTTATTAATTTCACAATTTCATTCACTTCTTTAAGATTAGCATTTCTATGGTTAGCCGACATCTGACTCAAGAAGCGGACGTTGTGGACGGTAGGGTTGAGCGACCGCGTTTGTGAGTGCTCCGCACTTGTTGCGGGTCCAAGTCGCGTTCTGTAAATAGAGCACCTCGGAGCGTGGGCCGCTCCCCGAGACATTCCCGTATACTGATGCTTGGCTATGACGACTTGACGATGCCGGACCGACAATATGACAAGGACGATGTCATTAATAATTCTATTTTTACTCACACTTCTTGATTTGAGTATTTCCTCTCCGTTTTTACTTTAATTGCATTTGCCTCCGTTGTGATTGGCGCAAGAGTATGCGCGCAATCACATGTTTGTAGAAACCCCAATGCTTGTATGTATATAAGGTGTCTCCCCACCCATCGAATGGGACAAGCTCTTCTTCCCCTTTTTTCGTCTCTTGTGGAAGCTCTTCACAATGACACAAGTCCCCTCAAAATTATCGCGCCACAGAGTGTGATTTTTATGACAAGTACTTAGTTTCTACGGTTACAGGGCAACACGGCCCATTTCCAATCGTACTTCTGTCCAGATCAACGAATCCGTTCACGTTACATTCATGCCAACATGCGTTCTCTCATATCGACGCCAATGAGCTCAACTTTTCCCTTTTGTTGACCCTTTTTCACTCTTTTCTCACGCATTCTGATCCTTATCGGATCCGATCACGTTGCCCGTTTCACAAGCGCATCCATACTCAACGACCGTTTGCTCTGTTTCTGTTTTGTACGGAAACTCCTCGACTCATCCCATTTCTCTATCTATGACATTTTTCACACGTTCTCGACATGTTTTCCCCATTTGTGCTTACCTCGTTTGCCATGACAGGACAACCTGGTTCCTCGAACCCCAAGTAAATTCTAATCCCTTCTACAACGTGTTGAGGAATGCTTCTAGTGACGTGATCCCCATACAAGGAACCCAGTAGCAGTGATCACCAAATCGGTCGCAGATAGATGGGTGGCTAACGACCTCTAAAGTGATAGACATTTTCCCAATGAATGGAGGCCCAACCACGGCAAGAGCTGTAGTGCCACTGAGAATCTTTTCAGTGAACTTGTTGATGCAATCATCCCTACCATATATGGTAGGGCGTGCAGACAGGGCCCTACAGTGAACCAGTGAGCTCTATGTTAATATAAATTTGTAAGGACGATGAAGCTGACAGACAATGTTGTATTTTCCGTGGAAGGATAAACGCCCTGAAGAAATTATGAGCAAGGAAATTACAGGAGAGCTGAGCACCGACCAAAACTTGGCCCAGATATCCTAGAATCCCGCCATGTTGCGTTGTGTGACATTGGATCTAGTAAAGCAACTCAGAGACAGATCAATAGTTATTCCCAATGTGCATTTACCAGGCTCATAGTATTGTCCATGGTAAGTGTGAGTTGTGAGTTGAGTTTGAGCACAGGTGTCAAGTCAATTGCGAATCAACTGCTGTGATTCTACATTTAACTAGCACCTTGTGGCAGTGAGCCACATCCTTGGAGCTGGAGGCTTCGCTAGCACTGTGCGTCGAGCATTCATCTCTGAGACTCCCCAGGCCAGCGTCAAGCCACACTCAATTTGCGCAAGATTGAGAGTCTAGTGCCATGTCTGGAACAAATTAGTGCCTGATTTGGCACTAAGTTAAACCTTTTTTGGAAATGACAAATTCTGATGACTACACTAAAATGTCATCATTATCACATCATCTGTGGCTGGTTAAACTCACTTTGGCTGTTATACCATCACCTCTGTTAGTAATACTTTCCCACATGCCAAGGAAACTGTAGAGTGTGATTCATACTTGATTTCTCCCTCATTCCTTGTCAATTAACTGATTATCTTTCAATCTGCTATTGTAATGGCTCAGGGTAGACCTGAAGGGAGTAAGAACAGCCAAGGGCATCCTGCCAGAGGGGCTAGATCTGGCTCAGGGAGAAAGAAAAACCAGTAATGACAATCAATTGTTACCTCAGCCTATGTGTAAGTTATTTAATTCAAACTAAGCAGGACTAGTAAGTTATTCTAGATTCTGAATCTGTCTCTTTAGCTGCTGATGGCAACTTGCAGGTAGTACAGGATCACCCAGGGGAAAGTTTGTATCTACATATGTATTATTACAGTTCTACTACTTTGTAGCATGTTGTACTACCTCTATATTATATTGAGACCTTGAAACAACACCATTGAGAATTAGAATCAAGCAAATATTCATAATGAACTCACTGAAATACTACACCACCATCTGGGTTTTGGGCCGAAAAGGTTAAGGCTAGATAAGGTCTTAAAATATGCAAAATATCCATAATATATGCAATTCTTATATACGGTCTGGAAATGCTATTTAAAGGATGGTAGCATTGGCAAATTTCAAAAGTATATTCAGAATTGAGCTGTGGAAAATTATGGTACTAGCTGACCAAACAGTATATGGATGTGAAATGTAATGAACAGAGGTACTAAGTGTGATTGGTCAGCGAAATTGGAAAAAGAATGATGAAAATACACCTGTTGTCCCAATGCTTATAAAGGATGGTAACGGAGGCAAATTCTACCAGCTATATCAGAAAGGTTATGCTGGTCAGGGGCTGCCTGGGAGCGGTTATTTGAGAAGACTTATAAGAAATGCAGGAACAGGCCCTGAGGCATCAGACAGACAAATTTGTGGAATTGGTCAAAGTATGGGAGATCAGCAAAACTGGCAAAAGAGTGATGAAGGCCCACCTGCAGCCCCAACATTTATAAGAGACAGTAATGGTGGCAGATTCTGCCAGCTGTCACAGGAGGGCTCTGCTGATCAGTAGCTGCCTGAAAGCTGTTACTTAAAAAGACTTGTAAGAAATTGGGGAACAGGCCATCAAGCATCAGACTGACATATTTGGGGAATTGATAAAAGTGTGGCAGTTCAGCAAAACCGGCAACAGAGTGGTGAAAGCCCGCCTGCAGTCTCAACATTGATAAGGGACGGTAATGGTGGCAAATTATGCCATCTATGACAGAACGGTTCTGTAGACCAAAAAGCAGTAACTTGAGCAGATTTGTAAAAAAGTGAGTATAGCTCATTAAGCATCAGAGTGCCGGACCTGTAGAATTAGTAGAATACTGACTGAAAACCACCTGTAGTCCAAATATTTATAATAACATGGCAGGGATGGTGAAATACATAATCTATATCAAAAAGGTGGCCCTTATCAAATACTATGTAAAAGCAATTGGTTGGGAAGGTCTGTAAGACATGTGAGCGGTGTCAGAATGGCAGGTCTGCAGATTTGGTGACACAATAGGCCAAAAACATCCATAGTCTCAACACTTATAGGATGGAGCCTTGTAGGTGACACTTCGATCCAGATATCAAACACTGACATTTCTCGAATATTGTTATTCTGAATTCCATACATTACCAAGGTGTGTAGGAGATGTGAATCTGTGGCTTTATCAAAGGACTGAATAAATCTTGTCTGGAAGGACAATGCCGACATCCATTGGTCATTGGTATCTGCACTCCGTATCCTGTAAACAATGTAAGAAATATGAGACCACATCACTGGTGTGAGAGCTGACCTGGGGGTGCAATTGCAGTGTGCTTTGATCAACTGTTCTCATCATGCTTTTTGTAAGGGCAAGACCCAGAAGAAGAGGAGACACAGGGGGCACACAGGTACCAGGGGCCACAAGGGCACAGGGAGTCTATAAAGACTATGTAATGACAGACTGTCAAGGCTATAAAGCAGTTATACTGGGGTAAATCTTAGATGTTGGATTAAGGTATCTCTACTACTACTAGTTACCCATAATAGGGCTGTAGGTAAACAATACCAAATAAGGGGGATAGGGTAGGATAAAAAGGAATGAAAAGGAAGTATGAACAATAGGTAGGGAATTATATATACCTGGGGGTTGTCCCCTTACACTTTTGGTCATAAGCAAACTAATTTGTATTGTGTATCTAAAAATAACTAATATTTATGATGCCCTTCCATTCAATTGTACCTGCTTCAGGGCCCTTTTCTCCTTCAGTTTGGCTAGTGCACTCTGTTTCGTTACCACGTGCTCACATACAACGTAGCTTGGAAACACCTGGCTATCAGGAGGATCAGCCGATGCCAATGGGGGCTGGTATAGTGAATCAACCCATGGACACCTACCAGTTCCACCAATCCAATAGATCACCCACGTCGTCCTTCTCTTCTGGATCATCCAAGAAGTCCAAGACACTGTCATAAAATCGCTCGGAATTGGTCAAAGTGTCCAACCGACAGAACACTGAAGAGGATGACAATGCGAAATGAAGCTGGTTGAACCATGCATCAGTGATGGATTACTAGAGTGGAGTCCCGACACACCTGTGTGGCTACATAGGACAGGGAGGCAGTAGTGACCTGAGTCATGCCATGTATACAAGCATTGCCTGATCTTGTTGCTTTCACCTCTTTCTCTACCGAACTAGGTGAAGTAAATATGTGTTTGAATGCCTGTACACGACAGAGTAAGGAATGACAGATGAAGCTTTGATGAAGAGGATGAATACATGCGAACCCAAACAAGAATCTGGCTTCTGAACAGCCCCTCCCAAGGTTCTTGGGGATCATACTCCTGGTCTGCATATACCAACATCGGCCATTGATCACCACAGACAGACATTTCACTGCTAGAAAGTTTTTCACACACTCTAAATGGGCAGATCAACAGTGTATATAACATATGTGAAAAAGGGATACTTACCCCGCATCGTTCCAGTCTAGACCGGTGGGTAGTCTATAGCACAGGTTAGGGGAACCCGTGCAGGTTATGGGTACGGGTAGGCATGGGTACAAGTATGGGTCATGATTTACATGACCTGTAACCCATGCCTACCCCTCACCAAGAGGGAGGTCAATCTAAAATACATAACTAGTAAATTACATGTATAACTATATATCTAATTACTAACAAATAAAAATTGGGGCGAGCCCATCTTAGAAGGGAAATGGGAGGCTTATATACCCCCAGCCTGTGTACAGACCATTTGGTCTTGTGTGCACGTTGTGTCTTTGTTGATTGTTGACATGTTATTTGTACTTACTTTGTCACAGTATCATCAATGACGCTCCCTCATCCACCTATCACCACCATCACCTGCTCCTTCAACCCCTGCATGCCCCTCAACATGCCAAACACAGCCATGGCCAACAGACAGAAAACAGGCCCAAATGCCATACATCGGTGTTTGGGCCCCAGGTAAGTTTTTGCCTTTCTTTTCCTTCTTTTTACTAATTACTTTGATTTCATTTTTAGGTTATAATCATCTTGTAACAACAGGCCCAACTCCACTACCCCACTGCTGTGAGCCCCTGCTCACAGGGTGACAACCAACCAGTGATGACAGGGACAAATAGGGGACGGTGTCAGGGGACCACCTGACGAGGTCTACAACCGTGCGCAACCTTTCGCGAGTACTCACGACCACTCACGACCACTCATGAACACTCGCGAACATCCACGAACACCTATGAAGTCCCTACGAATACCTACGAAGCTCACAAAACACCTTCGAAGTACTTTGAATGGCTTTGAACAACTTTGAACAGCTTTGAACAACTTTGAACGACTTTGAACTACTTCGTACGGCTTCGGGCAACTTCCTACCACTCCGCACCTCACCTACGACCACCCCCTGCACTTCGATGATGACGCCAAAGCTATGGAACACCACTCGAACTCATTTAGAGATAGCGGAACAACCATTGATGTGCCCCTGATGTGTGCTCACTTCCCCTGTCTCGCTTCCGCATGCAAACAGGTTTATTTTACTTTGTCACACGGTTTCTTGTACATAGTCACACCCTTGCAGGGAAACACCTTAGACTTTTCTCTTTGGTTTTCCCTTGCAAGGTGTGTAGTATTTCTTGTATACTTAGCTTTATCTAACACTTTGGTTTTCCCTTGCAAGGCATCGCATGATATTCGCGCTGATCGTAAGGTTGCCCTTACAGAAGAAAAGTCTCCTGTTTGGTAGACTGAGAGTAGCCGAGATTTCCGACAGTTTGCAACAGGATCACACATGTTCCAAACATTGCGAACATCAGCTATCTATCCCTCTACCCCCTTTAAACCTCGATACCCTCATCGAATCGCCGCAATGAGTTCCGAAACTATGGACGAACGAGTGGTGTGACTTGAAGAAATGTTCATGAGGATGTCCAAAGCCGTAAACCGAATGACTCTCCAATTTGACGAGGTGATATTGGGTACCCCAAAGTCTGCAGATGTAAATGTATTACCAAGTGTATCTAACCCTACTTCCGAGACCTCGCCACTCACACCTCGCAAACGTGACCTACCACCTGTTCCTCCAAAAACATCGCACAAACCCTTGACTTGTGTTAAGCTAGCGGATCCCAGCAAATTTTTGGGCGACCGTGCGAAAGGCCACGCCTTCCTCAATTCATGCAATCTTTACTTTGCGCTTGTGCTGCTCCAATTCGCTGATGACCATGCGAAGATTATGTGGGTGCTCCCGTTCATGAAAAGTGAACAAGCATCGCGCTTCGTGGACCAAAAGATGCAAATGTACGATGTGGTGGGAAGCCTCACCTACGTGACGTGGCAAGAGTTTGCGCAAGAGTTTGTCGCTGAATTCTGTCCCAAGAACAAGGTCCAAATGTCACGAACAGATCTTGAGACCGCGACATATTTCCAAGGATCGCGCACGGTCGACGAGTATGTCGACAGTTTCAAAGAGATCGTGGACAGGGCTCGTTACTTCGAGGGCTCACACATTGTCCTCAAATTTCATCAAGGCCTAAATGCAAAGATTCAGGACCACGTCGCCTGCCTCACACAGGGACGCCCCTCTGACGAAATTCCACAACAGTGGTATGATGCCACAATTCTCTGCGACAAGAATTGTATCGCGAACGCTGCATTCACATCCTCCCCACGAACTTCGCGACAGTCCGATATGCTGCCATCAATGGGTGGCATTCTTCGGAAGCCAATTGTGACATTCCCAAGAGCACATCTGGTTAACGCCCCTCATTCTCTCCCCATGTCAAGTGCCTCTAGCGTGCAATGCCCCAAAGACACAACAGCAATTGTATGCTTCCGATGTGGCCAACCTGGACACCTACAACCTGATTGCCCAAAGTGTTTCGATATTCGCTACCTCAGTCTCGAGGAGAGCCAGGCTTTCGCAGAGGACGAGTTTGTGGCACTAGACGTTCGCGTTGCCCATGAGGGGCACGATGACGCAATTGAGGAGGGTTGTGAAGACAAGGTGAAGGAGACAGAGTCGGGTTTTGGCATGGGCAACGAGTGATGAGTACACACCCATTGTTGACTAAGAATCGTTTCGCTGTATTGTCAGTAGAAGGAATGACTGAATCAGATTTCATTTCATCGACTGATAGTGCGGAGAACGATGCCCAAGCTGTACCACAACCCCTTCACCCCGTTCAAATGTCGCAGACGCTTGTTTCGGTGCTTACGACTCCACCGACATCGCCGCCATCATCATCGTCTAAACTGGGAGAAACGCCTCCCCGATCGCTTCATCGTCGCGTCAGCCATCAGTGATAATTCTCTCGAGCTCAGTGTCGCATTGCAAACCACCGACACTGGCAAGGTCTTCTCGACCGCCGCCCTTCTCGACCGCTGCCCTTCTCGACCGCCGCCCTTCTCGACTGTGGAGCAACCGACCAATTCATGCACTCCGACTTCGTGAAATGCAATCGCATCGCTACGAGGTTGCTAAGCTGGCCCATCTTCATCTACAATGTGGATGGTATGCCCAACAAGGCAGGCAGCATCACCAAAGTCGTCGAAATGATGCTGCAATATCGTGACCATTCCGAAAAAGCGATTTTCGCAGTGACTGGCATTGGAAAGCAGGACGTCATCCTAGGACTCACCTAGCTTCGTGAGCACAACCCCAAAGTTGATTGGAGGTCAGGAGAGGTCAAGATGAGTCACTGCCCGAATCACTGTCGTACCTGTCAAAATGAAGCGAATGTGGAGCGAAAGGAGTGCCTCGTCGAGGAAGTGAATATTTGCTCATGTCGCGCAGGCCCAATGCCCGAGCCTGACGTGGAGATGGAGGATATTCCCAAGCATGGCAATGTTTCCGATGACGACGAGGAGGAGGAAGAGCCCTACACTGGTGAGGATGTGATGGAGGAGGATGACCGACTATTCACTGCGACAATACCTTGCGAAGCGGAATTCATTCGCACATCATCGAACATCTCACAGCGTCTTGCGGAGGCATTCCGCAAGAATACTCAACCGAAGACATTCCACAAATCGGTACCCACTCACCTCCAAGACTTCGAAGACCTTTTCACAAAATCTTCGTTCGATTGTTTGCCGGATCGGAAGGTCTG
>QMFE01001444.1:294-10683 GCA_003314665.1 Tricholoma sp. MG77
GCCCTTTAAATGACACTAGATTACATTATTATCAATTACAGCATCATAAAGAACAGCTTGGAATCCCCAGAAACTCACCCTGTCTTTGTTTCTGACCAAAATTATGATTTACTTGACTTTACAACTGTTTCTTTGCCCATTGAGGGTTTATGTATCACTTTCACATATTTTAAGCTACATTACACTACACTACTGAGGGTGGAATATCGGTGAGGTAAATTGAGGATGAAGGAAAGGAAGAAGAATGAAAAGGCATGTGAATATGTTGACAGATTGTTGATATTGCACATGAAGTTGAAGTCTCGGGTAACCAGGTAACTCTCTCTGGCTCAAAAGTCAGAGTTGAGCTGATCAGTTACAGAGTCACAAGGCAAAATCTGTGGTTCACATGAGTCGACTTACAGTTAGCCAAGCCATGGCAACAGTATGTTGGAGGCTTTGGATAAATCATGTGACTGGTTGCATGAGGGCAGGTTGGAATAACTTAATTCTTGCATGGCAAGAAGATGAAATTCACCCTGTTGTGATATGAAATATTATCTGAGAGATTCCCTGCAAAAAAATTCTTTAGGGCATGAAATATAAACAGTCAATTCAATCCTTAATGGATGAAATTTATCTATTAAAAACACCTCATAATGGTATGAAATTTCCATTCTATCTCAGGCTGAAAAACACATGCCTGTAATCCACACCTTTGAGGCAGGAAATATTATCCCATAAAGTGTTGAAAAACTTCATATGTTAGATGGTTGAAATTTCATGACCTCATGTTGAATTAAAATCATCCCCTGTATTTCATCCCCTTGTATAATGAAAATTCATCCCATTAGGGTAGGAAATTTTTGTAGGATAACACATATGAACTCCATCCCTTGGATGGCTGAAATATATGGGATGAAAATTCATCCCAGATTCATCCACCATTAATTCAGCCATTTATGTTAGGAAATTCACATTTCAGCATTTAAATGGCTGCAATTCATATCCTGCCAGTTTCACAGTGTTACCATATGGGAACCTTGGAGTGAAGATGGTACATCTTGTTCTTATGTTGTTAACAGAGCCTGTCTCATCATGAAGATAGCATGCATCTCATCATTCACAACACATTCAATGTCAACTTTGTCTACCACTATGTGGTGTCACACTGCCAGTGCTGGTGTCTCTCAGGCTGTGGATGCTGTCCATGTCAACTGTCTCATATTCCAGTGTCAACATTTTGTGACTGTGGATGCATGTCTTCCCTGTGCATATGACATACTAGCACTCCATTTTTTATCCCATCTCACCAGCCTCCTTCTGGGCTCATATTCTGCTCTTTCAGAATGGTTCCACAATAAGTCATGGCCACTTTATTGTAGATCAGTCCAGGCTCACTGCAAATGTCTCTTCATTTTATTGTCCTCACACTGTATCCAGATGCAATGTCCTGCCATTATTGCTGTTTTGCTTGCTCTTTCCTTTATTTGCAATGCTATGCTCCACCACAACTTTATTCCTTACTGCTGTGTGTCATTTATCGGGCATGTGAAGCAAATATTGGCATATATTTCAACTGCAAAATGTTCCTCAATACATGTGCCTTCATTGTTGAGCCTTAGGTCAGAACTAATATACACACCACCCCTTCAATGGTTATGTGGTGAATGCAGTGTCCTAATGATCTGTAGTGTGTTGTATATGAGTGTGCACATGCACTTGCTCAGCTTCCTATATCCTTACTATATCTCATTGAATTCATCTGCATTGCCAGCTCTGCATAAGAATGACTATCTCATTTCTCCACCACCTCCTCTGTGCAGAGGTGGATGCCAACATGAAATTTTGTTTGAAGACATTTGTTATGATCCATAACTACCCCCCTCATTGTCACATATTTTCCTATGCTCCCCATGAATCTGTCACACCTGTGACTATCTCCTACACCCCCTACATAGAACCCCCTTGCCAATTTACAAGTTGTTCCAGCCAGCACTTTGCTCTCTACACACTGCTACACTCATGCAAGCACTTCTTCATTATCACCATGGTCCATCCATCTGTGATCTCCACACTCCTGCACATCGCCACACAGTCAAGCGTCATCATGCACACCATGCACACATGTTGCATGCTGTGCTTCCACTTACACATGTCTCCCAAGCTCCCTGCACCTTGTGCATCCATTTTCATGCAATAACCTCGTTTTGCAATGCAACCCACATCTATTCTTGTGCAAGCTATTTCCATGCATGCACCACATGGCACTATCATCATCTGATCTGCTATGCTGTGCTCTTGCCTTGCACATAGCACTTATCCTGGGTCATGCCATGTGCAACCAAATTTACAATCCTTATTTCAAGTCTGTATCCTTAGTTCACCTCATTCATTCATTTGAAATCCACTTACTGCTATTCCTGTTATGTTATCCTGTACCTACCTTACATAATCATGGAGTGCCACTATTCCTTATGCTCTTGCACTTGTTAAATAGCTGTAGCTCTCACTCTTATTCTTTAGCTTTGTTATCAACTTCAACACAACTTCATTTCCATTGTGACTTAACTTGCTTGTACTTTTGTACTTGTCCATTACATGTGCTGTCTGTGCATGTTCCTGCATGTGACCTCCACAATACATTTGTTGTTGAACTCAGTCTCATCTGCTCTCTTACTCCTAGTCATCCTCTCCTCTTAATTCCAAAATACAGGCTTGTTGCTAGGTCAGGGCACAACTGGCCTGCTCTGCATGGTTGAAGCCATTAGCCCATATGTCCACCAGTTCTTTGAGGCTGTGTACACATGTAGGCTTGTGTTCACTACAGCTCCTTCTGTGAGCACCTCCACATCCACTTTGTGCTCTGCTCTCCATGTCTCAGTGCTCTGTGCTCAATCTTGCACACAACTTCATTCATGTCTTTGCACTACTGCTACACCCTCTGCAACTGTTTGCACTTGTTCCCTGTGCTTGCATGGCAAGTGATACATTCATTGCAATCTGTTTCCAGCTCATGTCACCTTGTGTCCATCTGTCTTTGTCCATTCTGTCCCCTGTGTTCCCAGCTCATAACAATGTTACACCCTACATTGTGAGTGCCACTGAATCAATTTGTTTATATTTGCTGCTCACATTAAAGTCACAGATTTGGAGGCATTTCCAATACAAGATGGCTTTGTCCATACCAACATACCTATACAGGGTATTCTTCAGCAATTGTCAGTCAAGGCAATACAGTACATTGCAAAGATGCATGGTGTTGTAATAGGTTCTCATGGTCAAAGGGAGACATGTTAGCAAATTTTGATTGTCACAAATGTACATACTGTAAAGAGTACACTACAATCTTTTCTGTGATTCTATCTAGAGAAAATACATCTCAAGTCAAAACATGGCAAGCCTTCAGAATCTCCAGCACCAATGACTGGGAGTGAAGTATCAGGCGACATTTAGCAAGGATAGCACCTCAGGAATGTGGCTTGGTCAATACACAAGTACATGAAATGTTATGAACCACCTACTCACCTCATCTCACATGATCACAAGGTCCATATGCCAATGCCTGAGGGGACACAATGTCATTCCAGATGAGAGAACCAGCACTACATGCAAACTCACAATCCTGGGCCCTCCACAAAGAAAGACAATCCAGGAACATTTCAATAAATTTTCTGCTCCACTATCCAGCAGCTGCTTGACATGTGAGACTCCTCTGCTTCATTAATTCTCACTTATCTTTCAGGCTCTATTGCTCACAGTAGTGATGCCAACAGCCCAGCTCAGGGCCATCAGGCTGCTGGGCTGGGCCATTTTTGGGCTGGCCAGAGCCAGTAAATCAGCTCCCAGCTCAGAGCTGCCCTGAGTGGCTTTGAGCTGATAGAATATTTCCAAAATGTTCAGCAAGCAGTGGGTAGTGTTGCCAACAGCTAAGCTGATCATTTTCGAAAAAATGCAGATGTGGCTTCAAATGAAATAGAGAAAATTCTAAGAATATTTGAGTGTGTAGATCTCCCTGAATGCCAGTGGGTCCTCTGCTAACACTAAGTGATCTGTGTTGCCAGTGAAGAGATATTCAATCGGCTACAAAACGGCTCAAAAATTGAGCCATTTTGTAGCCAGTCAACTATCTCTGGAAGAACTAACCTTCCCACTTAGTGTTGGCAGAGGACCCACCGGCGTTCAGGGGGATTTAGGTCCTCAAATATATTCAGATTTTTAGCAAATTCACCCGAAGCTATATCTCAATTTTATCAAAAATGATTGGCTTAGCCATTGGCAACACTAGTGGTGGGCCTCTAAGAACATCACAAAACACTAAATATGCACCAGTATATATATTCCTAACATTAATTTGACCATACATTGGCATGCCCAGCCAACAGAAGCCAGGCGACTACCTTTTGCAATGTTGTTTGGTTGAGTTGACTCCATCATAAATCTAGCCAAACAATGTGGCATTCATCTCCGATGGATGGTGCAAAGTGTTTTCATCCATATTTATTGTACAGAATACTTTACAGCTAGTCTAGAAGTGTGTATGGAGGGTTGGGACACTATGTAGTGCATCCAACCATCTTTAGGAAATTTGGGTCGGCTTAGCTGGCTCAGGGCCGCCCAGCTCAGGGGCCAAAAGCCGAGCCGGGCCGTGGCAACACTAGCTCGCAGTGGACATATCACACAGCCTGCCTTCTTTGGACAGTGTCCTGGTTGTTGATGTAAACTACCATCAGTGTTGCTATATCTTGTGTGATATAATCTATTATGCTGGACCATTTCACTCGGAGGGATGCGGCACTACCACAGCATTTTCTCCGAGTAGAGGCATCAACGTTTCTCCGCTTCACGCCACTGCCCGGGCCATTGGTCCCACTGTCAGAACCGACAACCATAATACTGCAACCCATGCCGCAGAGGCGATAACTTTAAAATTTGAAAACTGGATCCCGAGGACGAATTCACTTCCTCAGATAGAGTTGATATGTTATGTTTCGCGTCTGAATGCAACAGGAATGAATAATCTCGAGGCCCATCGATAACTCTACCTACGGTGAAGGGTGCCTTACGTCGGACTGACAATCGTTGGTGAGTCGTAGTAGTGCATTTCGTGTTTATTCAACGTTTTAATATTCCTAGGGTGTTATATCAAGTTCTACACTGTTGCCCAGATCGACCATCGCATTATCTTTGTTAGCCTAACGCCAGCCCTCTCGTGCATGTAATCTGCTTCTGATGGTCGCGGCCGCATGCCCCCCTATTCAGCCTTTACCGCGGCACCGGTACTCCAAGCTCGTATTTTCCAAGACGCCGAGAGACTCTTGAACAATCTCTCTTCTGCCATGTTGATCCTGGCCCATGCACGTCATTTTCCAGCAGTCTCAATTTACGCAAATATCCACCTTCATCCAACGACTTTTTTGCTTTTGAGATTCGAGCTTTCTTTCCCGACAGAGAATCTTACTGCCTTTTGTGCGTTGCAGAGACCGTGACGACTGGTCGGGGTGCTAGGCTGACTCGGACTCGGACTTGGACAACCACTCATCCTCATCAAGTGTGCTTGGCGATGCTCAATCGAGTTGCACGAATTTCGCGCCACAAATTCGGGCTTTTGAGACACTTACTGGATGCTGTAGCGATAGAATATATCGAGTCTGGCCTCCTAATCACTCATGCACCCTGCTCCCTGTTCATCAAGACTGTTGGATGGCCTCGCTCCAATGCCTCATGGATTTTCGTAAAAAGGATCTTGTCCATGGCGATTTACGGGACGCGAATATCGTTTGCAAGGGAGATACCTGATGTTAATTGACTTTGATTGGGGCGGCAAAGACGGAGAGGTGTTCTACCCTACGTCGAACCTTAACGTCGAGTTGCTGCAGGGTAGGACATCTGGTGACCTGATAATTAGAAACGAAGACGATAGGCGCGTGTTAAGGACATCTGGCCAAACTCGTGAATACATGTGGATAGGTAGTGTTTGTTCACAGAGTCGTAGCGGTCCCCACGGTAATTTGATCCACTGTCGTGACAATCGATGACGGCAATTGTTTTATTATCAATAATGCACCAGTACTGTCACTCCTCTATCTCTACTCCATCGCCCTTTTCGCTTTCGCTTCTCTCTCGCCAGTTATGGCCCATTACTTGCACAGCACTTATCCTGGTCCCTCGCCCTCGTAACTCTCCCCTCGTGCAACTATATACTGCCCGATCCCTCGCCTCTTTTAGTTTGGGCTTGAAGGTGAGGAAAAACATGTTTTCATGATCCAGGCCAAGACTTCCTCAGGTTCTGAAAGTCAGCCTGATAATACGATACCTCTTGCTTGGTTCCCTTATAACGGCAGTCTTATACTCATCATCGTCCCTTTTCTCGCCAGTACAATGGCACAGCCAGACTGTATTATTTCATGTATGGCCCAATTGCGTAATGGTTAACGCAACCACTGAAAAGACCTGTTCGACTCAGACTCGGGACATATTCACACAACGTAGCGTACTCTTTTTTTCAGCAGACGCTCTCAAAAATATCATGATCAACACATTATTGGGTTCCTAGTCCCACAGACGTGAGTAGATTTTAGGTCCTTGGGCAGACCCCACTCATCATCCCCACTCCAGCAGATGTTACCGGATGCGGAGGACGCCACTATGACGTCGACGGACACCCGTAAGTTTTCATCCGCTCACGCCTGATCCGGACCCTCGCGACATGTCTGGCGTTACCTCGGCGACAAGGATCGACCCAAATATGAACCGGGAATTATACTCCCGAGCCATACGAGTGAGTGACTACCCAAATTCAAATGTACACAGTATGTACACGCGTCCCGGGGATCACGCCGATCTTTGTAAGTCGTGAATCGCATCTTCTGGGTACTCTAGATTTCAACTCGAAACTTTAACTTGACGTCATTGCGTATACGTATATGCATACGCATACGATGATTTCCCCTGCCGTTATGGTTTACCCGGCCGCCATGCATGATGTTGGTATAGGATTACCAAGATGGAAAGACGGGGACTTCGGTCTGTTGGATTGGGAAATTAGGTGATGTGATGTGCGGTTGTGCAGTGTGCATCATGTACGTTGCTGCTTACCAACTGATAGTGCGCGCAGGGTACGTGGTAGATGTCCGAGTCGGAGAGTGCTGAGTGACCATGGCGTACGATTTTCCGGCGGTTTGGAACTTGGATTAGCCTACTTTGTACGAAGAGGGAAGTTGTTGAACTTGAAGTTATCGATGAAGATAAACGCCTGGTATCGGGGAAGTTAGTACAGTAAGCATCTACATGACGTTCGCCATCGGTTTGGTTCCGTCGACCGTGACGTCGTTTCAGAAAGCTGTTTCTGTACAACAGAATGATCATGATCATGATCTGAGTCGAGGAATCCGGATCAGAGATGGTATCGATGTGACAAAGACTTTCTGACTCCCGGTTTGGTATCTAAAAGTTACCGGCATCCTCCCGTCGATGTTCGTTACAGCCTGAGTTGGCTATTTATGTGCATATGCTACTTGTAAATTTGCTTTTGGCTGTGCGGGTAAACGACAGATTTTGATTTTGATTTTGATTTTGGTTTTTGGGGTTGATTGTATGACTCATTCCGTCAATTTCTGTAATGGGTACGAGAGCCTGAGTGAGGAGGTTTCCGGTGCCAATGGACCCGGGCCCGGGTAAATAACTGTACGTCGCTGTGTCAACCTGTCGAACCTGGATGTGTCACGGACCTCGAGGACGTGAGACCGCGTGGGACCGTAGTATACGCGTCATCGCTGCGGCTGATTCGATTGAGGCTCGGGCTAGTGAGAAGAGAGGATATGAAGATTCTTCGTCTGCACTACAGCACATGTAATGATGTATGCACATCACAGAAAGTTCCGAGTCTGGCGGGAGTCGCTAACTTGGTTGGCCCGGGGCCAATCTTCAAGTTTACTTTTACTGCTACTAGGCTAGTAACGGTGTTTTGTTGGCTTGATATGGGAGAGAGTGATTGAAGCTTGATAGATCCGAAGTCGTCAATGTGCCAAGTGGTGTGGTGATGGTATTATTATACATAGCAAGAAATCGTAAAGCCTGAGCGAGACTCGGAAGGTTAGAGAAGTTGAAGCAAAACTCCGAGTCCGAGTCCGAGACTCGAGTTCCACAGTATTTCGTAAGAATCGTAGTAACATGATGTCATTGCCGTACTAGGACAGCTGTAAGTAGTAAAGTGGGGTAACTGGCCCATTCAAGTAACCACTCCGAGTCTGGCAAGGTGACTACTGGTGTTTCTCTCGTTCCTGAAATGCGGGGAGCCTTCGAGTCTCAGGCTCAGGCTCGGGCCGAAGATCAAGTACTATTAGAGTCATTTCCTGTGCAAATACCAAATAAAGGGGTTGCTGATTCGCAAGGTCGCTGTGTGGGCGTCAAGTGCGATTACGGCGATTAGATACCAGATCCGAGTATAGATAAAGGTTAAAGCCAAGATAAGGCAAGATAAAGTGAAGTGCAGTGAAGGGAAGGGAAGGGAAGTGAACAGGAATTTCGCCATTGGATCGATTCGAAGGGTTCACTGATTCGCGTGGTCGTAGTGTGGGCGTTACGATTACGGCGATTAGATACCAGATCGTATGTCAGTGGGTTACTTAAAGGTTAACTTGGCCAAGATAAGGCAAGATAAAGTGAAGTGCAGGTGAAGAGAAGAGAAGAGAAGTGAAGAGAAGTGAAGTGAAATTTCGCCATTGGGGTCGGAGACACCTCGGACCCGAGATCGCCGATATCGAATTCCAACTTGCCTGAGTCGCGTTGTAAGTAGTAGTCTAATTCAGAGCCAAAAATAGGCTGCTTGCGCTTGCCGGTGCGATTCGGAACGAGTAATGGTAACTCGTGTAGAAGGCGTGTCTGAGTCGGTGCCAGTGCCAGGTCCGCACGCCCGGGGGGTCGTGCCCAGGCTGTGGCGTGAGTAGTCGAGGGCTTGCTGCTGCTGGGTACTAAGGATGATTGGAGTAAGTAATGTTGTATAATGTGTAGTGAGTTTTACGTTACCTTCAAAGGAGCGGTGTACATATAAGCCTATGGAAATGTTAGATCGAACGTCGAAATTAAACTTGGTGGTGTATCCGTGGTTGTCGTATATGATGGCATGATGTTTGAATGTTGTAGTACTCCTGTTTCTTCGTGACACGTTCCGAGTCGAACTTGCCAGCCTGAGTCAGTGAATGCTGCACGTTAAATTAAGTTTAGGAACAACTTGGCACCCGAATAACCTTGACCTTGAACAGTACTGCTAAGCGGGGTGGCGATGCCATCATTATGCTGTAACGCTCCCTCATGCCTCACTGGCAGGCTATTTCCCCGAACTTGAAATGAATTTTTTGGTCTAGAATGACGAGGTGGCCTGGGACTCCGAGTCGGAAATGGGCGCTGAGTGGAGATGAAAATGGAAAAAAAAAAAAAAAAAAAAAAAAGTGGCCACTAGTGGTACACGACGGTATCGACGGCCGTAGTCGAAGTCGAAGCTACGTTGGAGAAATGTCGGGTACGTCGAGGAAAAATGTCATGGTGCGGTGCCAATCATTTCAAAGCGCTGGCACAGTCAATGGTCCCGGGCGTGTTGCTTGGTGGAGATTTTAATCTTCTGGTTGAACCTCGGCTACTAGTACATAGTCGTGACAATATGGCGGATGGCGGATGGCGATGGCGATTCCGTTCGAATCCCGGAGTCGAATTCGAATATTTCAAGTTGCACTTGCACGGACACGACACTGCCGGACACTGGTATGAAACCATAAGCTAAAGGCAAGTCGAGAGTCGTGACATGCGAGTGACGTTCGTCACTCGTCCCAATTGGCAAGGTGATCATATCAGTGCATTCACTGAGATAACAACCCACTAGTACTGGCACTAGGCAAAAGAGTTAATCCCGGGCCCGCCAATTGATAGGACATCATGATGCGATATGGGTGGTGCCAGTGGGGTCGACTCGGAAAGAAGTTCAAGAAGGCGAGATCGACTCGGATGAATTGAGGGCAAGAAAGGTTGATAACGACTGTCGATACCAAAGAAGAGGGAGCTCAGGGTGTAGGTAAGGAACGATGCGATACGATACGATACGATAGAACGCACTCGGGGGAGGGATCGAGGTAGGTCACCCGCCGGTCACCAGGTCGCGGTGTTGTATACGTAGCCTGAGATTCCCTGGATCTGCCAGTGGCTTCAGGGCTTGCCTCTCAGGCTTGATGCTCGTGCTGAACTTGAACTTGGATCTGAATCGATATCTGGCCGCATGATGCATGATGCTTGACTTGAGGGTCTCGACTTGGTCTCGACTTTTGACTAATCAGAAAGCGTTGATCATGACATTGATATGGATATGGATATATGTTCTGGGGTAGCTACCCCGGAACCTCAGGTAAACCAATTATTGTA